>MVGT01004421.1:67180-82019 GCA_002174775.1 Macleaya cordata | reverse complement strand
GATGTCAAAATAGCCTTTCTAAATGGCATCCTTCTCAGAAAAGGGTTCTCAAGAGGAGGAGTTGATAAGACTATGTTCATCAAATGTGCTGGGAATGATTGTTGCTCAAATCTATGTAGGAGCCTGGTATGATAGATTAACCACTTTTCTTCTCAGAAAAGGGTTCTCAAGAGAAGGAGTTGATAAGACTATGTTCATCAAATGGGCTGGGAATGATGTACTTGTTGCTCAAATCTATGTAGATGACATAGTATTTGGTTCTACATCAACCAAACAAACTGAATCCTTCTCAAATCTTATGAGCAAGGAGTTTGAAATGAGTATGGTTGGAGAACTAACCTTCTTTCTTGGATTGCAGGTTAAGCAACAAAAGGATGGGATATTTATATCTCAATCTAAATATGCCATGGATCTTGTCAAAAAATTTGGCATGGAATCTGCAAAAGAAGCTCGCACACCGATGGGAACCACTATTAAGTTAACAAAGGACTTATCTGGACAAGAAGTTGACCAGAAACAATATCGAAGCATGATAGGGAGTCTTCTTTACCTTGCAGCTAGTCGTCCTGATATTTCTTTTAGTGTTGGTGCTTGTGCCCGCTATCAAGCAAATCCTAAAGAGTCCCACTTAACAGCAGTTAAACGAATCATTCGTTATGTTAAGGGAACTCTTGAATTTGGCTTGTGGTACACTAATGATACAAACTCTGAAATAGTTGGCTATTCTGATGCAGATTGGGCTGGCAATGTTGATGATAGAAAAAGTACTTCAGGAGGATGCTACTTTGTTGGGCATAATTTAGTAGCATGGCAAAGCAAGAAACAGAATTCTCAATCCTTGTCAACTGCTGAAGCTGAATACATTGCTGCAGGTTCGTGTTGTACTCAATTATTGTGGATGAAACAAATGTTATCTGATTATGGCATTGAACATGACATTATGACTGTACTTTGTGACAATACCAGTGCCATTGACATTGCTAAAAATCCAGTACAACATTCTAGGACTAAACACATAGACATAAGATATCACTTCATTCGTGACTTGGTTGAAAGCAAGGTGATTTGTCTTGAGTTTGTTCCTACTGAGAAACAATTGGCTGATTTACTTACTAAACCTCTAGATACTCTTAGATTTGAACTTCTTAGAAAATCTATTGGTGTGATTGCTCAAAACTAATTGTTTTCCTCTCACTCCTTCCCGGTTTTTGCATTGCATATCTTTTTGGGTTGAAGAGTGAGTTGTGCTTGTTGTCTGCTTTCAAAAACTCTGCATACTACAAGTGTATTTTCAAGTATTCTTCCTGTTTCTAATGGCTATATCTTGTAGAATGCTTGAACATTTCTGATTTCACATGCTGAGTTGATTTACCTTATTTTTTGTAGCTTGTGAATCTTTACAATATACCCACATACTCTCTTGATTGATCAAATAGTTCTTATACACATAAGGAGTCTCTTGAGTAAGTGTGTTTTTATCCTATTTGGATCATTGGATGGGTTGAAAAATATTACTCATGATTCAATGATGGGCTGAACTAGATGGTTGGACTATCTCTCACTAGGATATTGTGTTTTGATGAAGTGCTGAAAAATATTGTTATATCTTGTTATGAAACATCACCAAAACAGTAAGCTCTCGTAAAAAATTTTGAGCTTGGTGAAACACCAAAAGAGTGAGTTCTCGTAAAAAATGTTGAACTCGGTGTTTAAACATCAAAAAGAGTGAGATCCCGCAAAAAGATTGGGAACTCGATGTTCTTTATTCTTCATCTTGACCTCATGGTGATTCACTTGATCCCAATACGGGTACTTTCTTGGAAGCATCTCCTCGGATAAGAGTAGCTTGCAAGTTCAAGGAAAATACTGGGGTCTTGTTGATAATCCATGTCTCATGCTCTTGAGTACCACAAAATTATATTCTATCTTATGCTCAATCATGTAGGTCAATTTTGTAGGGTACAACGTGAGATGGTTCATTCATGCTAGGTAAGGTCCAGAGTTGAAGAAATCTGTCATATGGACATCCTTATCCTATCTTCCTTTTAGGATGATCTCACATAAATGATATTGTTCTCTCCACACACACACACTCATTGATCATCTCTAAAGAATATTGTGGTGTTGATTATTTTGAGAATCTACAATGCCATATTTGAAATTGGTCTAGCAAACTCTTGCTTGCAAAATCTTGTGATAATTGCATTATACTCTTTATAGCCTTGTGTAACAGGTCACTTATCTTGGACATACCTTGTTTCCATCAAAATTTCTTTCTAAAAATTGTTTTATGGGAAATTTGTCATATTTTTGGGTGATTTTGTTCTTTGGTTTCGAAACTAAAATGACTGGTTTCGAAACCAATCTGTACCTGGAGCCATTTTTGTGTTTTCGGTTTCGAAACCACTCATGTTGGTTTCGAAACCAAAACTCACCTGAAGACATTTTTTGTCTCGGTTTCGAAACCAACCCTTTTGGTTTCGAAACCAAAACTCACCTGAAGACATTTTTTGTCTCGGTTTCGAAACCAACCCTTTTGGTTTCGAAACCAAAACTCACCTGAAGACATTTTTTGTCTCGGTTTCGAAACCAACCCTTTTGGTTTCGAAACCAAAACTCACCTGAAGACATTTTTTGTCTCGGTTTCGAAACCAACCCTTTTGGTTTCGAAACCAAAACTCACCTGAAGACATTTTTTGTCTCGGTTTCGAAACCAACCCTTTTGGTTTCGAAACCAAAACTCACCTGAAGACATTTTTTGTCTCGGTTTCGAAACCAACCCTTTTGGTTTCGAAACCAAAACTCACCTGAAGACATTTTTTGTCTCGGTTTCGAAACCAACCCTTTTGGTTTCGAAACCAAAACTCACCTGAAGACATTTTTTGTCTCGGTTTCGAAACCAACCCTTTTGGTTTCGAAACCAAAACTCACCTGAAGACATTTTTTGTCTCGGTTTCGAAACCAACCCTTTTGGTTTCGAAACCAAAACTCACCTGAAGACATTTTTTGTCTCGGTTTCGAAACCAACCCTTTTGGTTTCGAAACCAAAACTCACCTGAAGACATTTTTTGTCTCGGTTTCGAAACCAACCCTTTTGGTTTCGAAACCAAAACTCACCTGAAGACATTTTTTGTCTCGGTTTCGAAACCAACCCTTTTGGTTTCGAAACCAAAACTCACCTGAAGACATTTTTTGTCTCGGTTTCGAAACCAACCCTTTTGGTTTCGAAACCAAAACTCACCTGAAGACATTTTTTGTCTCGGTTTCGAAACCAACCCTTTTGGTTTCGAAACCAAAACTCACCTGAAGACATTTTTTGTCTCGGTTTCGAAACCAACCCTTTTGGTTTCGAAACCAAAACTCACCTGAAGACAGTTTTTGTCTCGGTTTCGAAACCAACCCTTTTGGTTTCGAAACCGCCGCGTATTTCACGCATTTTCAGGGGCATTTTTGGGAGTATTTGTTTTGGGTTTATAAAAGGGTTTCGAAACCCACTCGATTTCTTCTCAAATTTTCTTGGGATTTCGAAAGACACAAGAAGTGGATTCTTAAGGGTTTTGCAAAAGATTTTGATCAAGTGCTAGGCTTTTTCACGCATTCTCCATCTTGGTAAGCCTTCTTCCTCCTCTCTTGATCTTCCTTATTTTCCTGTGTTTGAACCCTAGTTCTGTGTTTAGGATTCATCATGTCTTCAAACCGCACAAACCCTTCCACCTCTTCCACTCCCAACCCCAAAAGGCCAAGATCCTCCATGGGTTCATCCCAATCCTTCATTTGCCCTAGAACAAAAGAAAAATTTTATTCGGCAAATTGTTACAATCTTTACATCCAAAACTTTCAAAAGCGTTCTCTTGTCGTTGAGCGACAAGTTAATTGGTACAAGGATGTAACTCTTCTTGAAATTCAATCAAGGTTGAATTTTCGCAACTGGGATAGGCTGTTTAATGGCAATGGGAATGCCTACCCAAGACTTGTTCGAGTATTCTACTCGAATTTTCACCATATTGATGAGAAGGGTCTTAAGTTTTCAACTATGGTTTGTGGAAAACCTTTTATTGTGGATAGTCCTCTCATTGCCTCTCTCCTCGATTTCGAGGATGATGCGGAGGCACTTCAATTCCCTCCCGAGCGTGACACTGAGGTGGAATATCTACCTAGCGCCGAAGCCATTGCAGAAGAATTGGCTGGGGAACGTTTTGGGTGGAGAAGAAGTTTCCCTGCCTCTAGGTGCACCTTATTCTATAAGGTTTTAGGGAACATTGCTGCAACTAATCTCTTCCCTTGCTCTGGGAATCGGAGCAAACTCAGTGACGACATGGCTGAGTTTCTGTTTCATTTGGGAACTAGGACTAAACTGAAGATGGCGGATTTTATTGTGTATCAAATGATCACAATCAATAAGTATGCCACATATTCCCACTTGCTTCCCTTTCCTAAGCTTATTGAGAAAATCTTTCAACATTTCGGAGTTGCTATTCCTTCTCATGAGGTTGTTCTCGAAGCTATGCGCCCTATCTCTGTTGGTACGGTCAAGCGCATCACAGGACACCTAAAATCTATGGAAGCTCCTGCTCCTGACCCTGCTGCTGCTCCAGAGTCCGGGATTCCTGCTCCTGCTACTACTGAGCCTTCTCCTTCGATCCCTCCTGTACTTGCTAGTACTTCCAGACATACTCGGAGGGAGATTCGACGACAGGCACGGGTTGCACAAGTACAGGCCACCAACACCATCCTTGCATACATGAAGATGTTGGTGCCCGTTGTGAATGCCATTGCTGCAAAGGTTGGGGTTGAAGGCATTCCTGCTGTGCCAGAAGAGGGGAGATCCAAGACCAGTCATGATCGCCCTATTGAGCCTGATGATGACACTGAAGATGAGGATTCCTCTGGTGAATCCTCCAGTTCTGATGGAGATGAGGACATTCCTCCACCTTCTTCTACTGTTGCGGAGTCCTCCAGTGCTGATACGATGGATAGCTAGTTGCTATTTTTTGTTTTGTTAGTTGTAAATGATACTTCATTTTTATTTCTTTCATTTGCGGCTTCATCTTTCACTCTTTAAAACTCTATTATCTGATTCTTGGAAAGCTAGAACAATTGATGGATGATTCAGTTTTTCTTTTCTTGTCAAAGCATCAGTTATTTCCTTTCTCCATATATACCTGAATGTATCTTCTTGCAGGAATTTTTTTTTCTTCTTCACCTTTGTCTATTTCTGACAAAAAGGGGGAGAAGTGTTTATCATTCTAATTGATTACCCAACAGGGAGTATATATAACTATGGGGGAGAGAATTCAAATACATAGGGGGAGTGGTTGAAATCCCTATGTTTTTCATGTGTTTTTCATTACAAGATACTATCCTTCCTTACTTATCTATATTATCTTGTTCTGGAATGAGTTTGAATTCTTTGCAGGAAATCATCAAAAGATTACTCCTAAGGTTTAGATGTCATAACTATGGGGGAGAGAATTCAAATACATAGGTAGGGAAACTTCTTCTCCACCCAAATCGTTCCCCAGCCAATTCTTCTACAATAGCTTCGGCGCTTGGGAGATATTCCTCCTCAGTGTCACGCATAGGAGGAAATACAAGTGCCTCTTCATCATCGTGGATATTTAGAAGAGAGGCGATGAGAGCACTGTCAACCACAAAGTTTTTCCCTCCTACTATTGTGGAGAACTTGAAACCTTCTTCATCAATGTGATGAAAATTCGAGTAGAATACTCGAACAAGCCTGGGGTAGGCATTTCCTTTACCCGTGAACAAGTCCTTCCATTAACGAAAATTGATCCTGGTATCGATTTCTTGAAGGACCAAATCATTATACTAGTTAACTTCTCGTTCAATAACAAGAGCCCGCCTTTGAAAATTTTGAGTATAAAGTTGAAAACACTCCAACGAGTAAAATTTTTCACGGGTTCTAGGGCAAGTGTATGAAAGGGAAGAACCTGAAGAGGATCTCGGCCTCTTGGGGGTGGGAGTGGAAGAGGTAGAAGGGTTTGTGCCTTTTGAAGACATGATGGACAACAAACCCAAAATAAAACTAGGGTTTTGACTCTAGAAATCAATAAAGATCAAAAGAAGAGGAAGAAGGCTTACCACGATGGAGATTGCATGAAAAGCCAAGTACTTGATCAAAATCGTTTGCAAAACCCTTGAGAAAACACTCCTTGATCCTTTCAAAACCCAGAATAGATGAAAACAAATCGAGTGGGTTTCGAAACCCTTTTATAAACCCAAAAGAAAATCTCCCAAAACTGTCCTTAAAAACGCGTGAAATACGCAGCGGTTTCGAAACCAAAAGGGTTGGTTTTGAAACCGAGACAAAAAAATGTCTTCAGGTGAGCTTTGGTTTCTAAACCAAAAGGGTTGGTTTCGAAACCAAGACAAAAAATGTCTTCAGGTGAGTTTTGGTTTCGAAACCAAAAGGGTTTGTATCGAAACCGAGATAAAAAATTGTCTACAGGTGAGTTTTGGTTTCGAAACCAAAAGGGTTGGTTTCGAAACCAAGACAAAAAATGTTTTCAGGTGAGTTTTGGTTTCGAAACCAACATGAGTGGTTTCGAAACTGAAAACATAAATTGGATCCATGTACAGATTGGTTTCGAAACCAACTAGTTGGGTTTCGAAACCAAGGACACAAAATGTCTACAGATGACTTTTGGTTTCGAAACCAGTTATTTTGGTTTCGAAACCAAATAACAAAATCACAGAAAAAGTGACAAACTGCCCATAAAACATTTTTGAGAAAGAAATGTTGATGGAAACAAGGTATGTCCAAAATAAGTGACCTGTGAGCTTTGCTATTTCTAGTAACATCATCAGTTTCATCGGTGGTCCATTGGTTTTCCAGCTTGGGAACTTCCCTAAAGTTGACTCCAGTACCAGTCATCATGGTAGGTGGAGACCAAGCAATTTCTACAGTTCTCCAAACCCTTTGGTCTAGGGACTTGAGGAAAGCTCTTATTCTGGCTTTCCAATAAGGATAGTTGCTGCTATTGAATAATGGTGGTTTGTTTACTGCACTACCTTCTCTTTGTGAATCCATTTAGACACAAATAGGGAACACACTTAGGTTGTTAAACCCAACAAGTGAACCTGCTCTGATACCAATTGAAAATCTAAATACCCTACAGTTATAGTTGGAATAACCGTATGTCAATGTGACTTAGGTTAAGGATTACACAATCACTAAATAAAAATTAAACTGGTGATAAAGAGTGAAACTAAAATCTCTAATCAAGAGTATTTACTTATTCGATTCTTAACATGCGGAAACAAGAATCGAATATTTCAATCTCATAGCAAATATTAAGATGTGCAAAAGAGATTTTGTTTACGAGGAAACCCAAACTGGGAAAAACCCCGGGACCTAGTCCAGAAAAGAATCCACTAAAAGAAATAAAAACTTGCAAACCGATTTATCACTCGATGGACATGAATTACGACTCCCTCTACGCTCCAACAGCTACGATGTACAGTTCTTCAACAAATTCGAACTTCCTTGTATTTGCCTCTTAGTGGATGATGATGCATCTCCAACTTGACTTCCGCAAGTCCCGCACCATGAACTAATACTTGACTCCTCAAGTATCACCACTAGCTTGACACTTTCAAGCTTCACCAGCGGAATACCACCGGCACACAAAAATAGAGTTTTGGTTTAATGTGGGAAGGATTTGAACCAAGTTTAACAAGCTTGAGAACTAAGAATTTCGAGTTTGAAAACTCTCAAGAGCTTGTTGAGGTGAGGGGTGAATGGTTGATTGAATACTGAAGATTCAACCCCTATTTATAGTGAAGATGTCCAGCTCAATCCTAGATTAAATTATTAGTTCTAGGTCTAATGGTAGACACCATTATTGGGGATGAGAGAATAATCTATTGAGCCTCTCATCCCACTTAGAAATGTTTTCCCACGCTCAATTATCTCCCTGAAACAAGGCTTATAGGGAGATGAGCAATAATGTGTTAAAAAGTTACTTTACAGCTCAGAAAATCGCACTTGCAAAAACGAATCTGGGCGTTGGTTTCGAAATCAAGCCAGTCGATTTCGAAACCAATATGTGGTTTCGAAACTGACTTGATTTGGTTTCGAAACCAAAAGGGATCTGTGATGGTTTTTGTCTTTTAGTTTCGAAATCAACAGGTTGGTTTCAAAACCAAACTTCATCTGTTATCTTTTAAAACACATTTTTACAAAAACAAAGTGTGGGAAACACTCTTAACAATCTAACAACCTATGGTACTTAGTGTTCTAAGTCACTTACCATCCTAGGATGTCTTCCGGTGGTGAGTTGAGTTCTTCGGAGCCTTTGTAGATTTCTTCTCTTTCAACCGAAGTGAACCGGGACTCACTAGAATCTAACTCAGATTTACAAGAGATCATCTTGAGTTAACTTTTGACACGAAATTCGACAAACATAAAACATGGACCTTTTATGTTGTGACCTTCAGTACGGGTAAAGGTCAAGGCAATCCCTAGATCACTCAATTGCCAGTGAATCTCTCCATCCATGAGTCCCAAGAGATTATTTAAAATAAGGTGTGCCACCCAATGATACCATTGGCGAAGATAAAAATACGCACCACATTAGCCGCTAAGCCAAGCGCCTCCGAAACAGGGTCAATGAGTCAAAGATGCTCCACAAGCCATATCTAAAACAAAAAGGGATGGGAAGTCAAATATGTTAAAAAAACATAATAATAATAGTATTAATAAAAAGAAACAAATGATAAATGACGGGGAAATCTCCTACATAGAGCAGAGCGCTTTACGAGCTCTAACCCCTTGCTAGGCTAACACAACCGAACGATTGAAACGAATGCCCTCGTACCGAAAAAGCAAATGTCCCATAAGGCATAGGCATAGTGCTCGACCACGGGTTACTGGCTCAGTAGCGTGGAAGCAGATTCGAGCAAGATATCCAATGTGGACGCCTATTGAACAATGGATGGAAGGGAAGGAATTTTCATTCACGCAACCCAAGGAATTTTCATTCAACGCCACCCAAGTACACGTTGAAGTCAAAGCGAGAATACTGGATGGAGGAATCTCTATCAAATCATCGTTGGTAAAGATACCCAAGATACGGCTATACTCCTCAACGGTAGGACAAAGCTCATTATGACGATCAAATCTAAAGACGTGAACTTTAGGGTCCTAACAATAATGGGAACATGCAAGTAAGTTATAGTCGATGCACACATGGAGAAGATGAGCGATGTTACCAAGATGATGGGTGAAAATCGCATATCGATCTTCATCCGTAAGGAAGTGAACACAATTAACAAAGTCATCGATTGATATGGATAAAGAAGAAAATGCAAATGAATGGTATAAGAAGAGCAAAAGAATGATAATTTCAAAGAAGTTGTTAAAGTTAGAGAAGGTAAGATGGGGTATAATTACGCAAACTACGAGGATCCATTTATAATATAAACTTCCTACAAGAGCTAGACTTCTCAAATAATTACCGTAAGACTAGTACCAAGCCATTACCCATCTACAAATCTAGCATGCCATCTTGCTTATCAAACACAAATGATTCACCTTCATTCATCCATTAATTCCAAGTGTCACATCCCTTAAAATAAGTTTGCTAAAAGGGGGAAAAGTTACCATCCCACAAAAATAATGGGAGCTAAAATACCTAACTATTAGGATAGGTAGATCTGAAGATTTTGTATTCATATCATTTTATTTTTTAAAAAAATTTATTTTCTCTCTTAAAAAAAATTCGACATTTAAGTGGTTCGAACCAGCTGATACTCATCAAATTTTTTTTTTTTGTCCCGTTCGAGCTTGCTGGCGACCATTTTTTAGATCGACCATGCATTTATCTTACAAACTCATGCAAAAGGTTGAACAGATAAAAGATCTTCATTGATTCAAGGGGAAAACCATTACGAAAGGGGAGGTTTACAAAAAAAGAAAAACATCCACACAACGGTGAGCAATCAGATGCCGCCGACAGCTGATCCTAAATGCCTCATCAGCGGCCACTTCCCCATATCTTCCGCACAATCAACGCAATTAAGAAATTGATACACAAATGGATCAGAACCAAAAGGATGAAAAAACACCAAGTTAAATCCATTTTATCCGAGCGAAATCGACGACCGACGATAGTAGATCGGAGTGTGACGAGGAGAAAATTAGCCCTTAGAGGATGAAGCGAGAGCTTGAAGGTGCATCGAGAAGGATCAGAGAAAAAGAAATGGCAAAGATCGACGAAGAGAAGCGGCACGGTTTGGGGCTTTACCCTAAAAGGAAATTTTTGACACCAAAGGGCACACACACCCGTGGGAAACCCTTAAAAAAAGAGAAAGAGGGGCAAACAAAAGACACAGAAATCATCCTCGAAAATGAGGAACAAGCCGAAGGATTAGAAAAAGGATGGCCTGCAAGCAAACCTTATCACCCCAAAATTCGGGTGTCATTACTTTGGCAAACGACCTACAAGCAGACCTCTGCCAAAGATGGGCATCTATAGATACCCTAATTTTGCCCACCTTCACTCGTGGAGTACCTTGAGATTTTCATTAATTACCCACAAAATAACCCTAAATAGAGTTCAAAATCAAGCAAAAAATAGCCCAAAACCACAAAGCTCAAACCCTGGCTAAAAAATAGCTCAAAATCTCACCCAAATTAAGCCCAAAAAATGGCCCAAAATCGTCCAAAAAAAAAAACAAAACCAAAAGAATAGCACAAAAGAGGCCCAAATGACCTATTTAAGCTTTGCAACCTATTTTTTTTCTTTTCTTTTTCTTTATTTTCTTTTCATCTCGTCACTATTTTACCTTCTCATTTTTTATCCTTCCCTTTGATGTTCTCCCTCAAATAAGGAAACCTACCCCTAATTTTAGCAAACGGAAAAATATTTTTATTTTCACTCCTTTAAGAAATCCATCTCCTTACTATTCTATATATCTTTACTATTAACCCTACGACCTCCACCCCTTTAATGAAAGGCTATAAAAGGAGTCTTCTACCCCACATTTTAAGGGGGCTTAGAAAAAAAAGAGAGAGTAGTGAGCTCATTCACAAGAAAAGAAGATATTCTTGAGAGTTTGAAGAAAAGAAGGCTTGAGAAATCTAAAGAGTCAGAAGATTTTTCTTTTTCTTTTAAAATTTAGAGTGTAATTCCTCTCTCAAAGCTTTACCCATTCTAGTCACAACACTCTTATAAAACTTAGGAGTGGTGTGTCCTTTTTGCGTTAGGAACTTTCCAAAAAACCTCCTTGCAAAGATCAAGAGATTATAAATACAAGAAAAAGCTCTTCCAATTTTTAGTCGCAACACTCTTATTAAATTAGGAGTGGTGTGACCTATTTTGGTTAAGAGACTTCAAGTGTCAAATCCTCATTCAAATTGTTCCATTAGTCAAGGTATAGAAATTTTTTAAACTAGGCTAAACTTCAAAATTATCTAAATTAGATTGTCTTGAAAACCATAAAACTTATGGTGATTTCAAGATGTAAATATTATCCATACATTTATATATATTGTTCCAAAGTGAACATTCTTTCTTATACCTATCATTATTTACATTTCATGCAATTTAATTCTAAGTAATTTTTTAATTTCTTTATATTTTACATCTTTATTTACATTCCTTGTCATTTACTTACAAGTTACTAACATTAACTTCCTAATATTCTTTATTTACATTTCTTGCAATTTAATTATAAGTTACTAACGCTAACTCTCTATATTCTTTATTTACATTCCTTGTCATTTATTTCCAAGTAATTTCTCAATTTTTTTTATTTTACATCTTTATTTACATTCCTTGTTACTAACACTAACATTCTAACATATTTAAATGCATTTATTTCTAATTTCCATAACTCTTGATATTACTTATTTTATCAAAGAAATCTAAAATTAATTGCTTAGGAACATTTTCCTTCATTATTTTTCTAACTTATTGATATTATAAAGAAAATTTTGGCATTTGTTACAATCTCCAATTTATGTACTAGTGTAATCATTCAAAATGATAATCTCAACACCTCTCCTTTGATGTAAAACCATGGTAATGAACCATTAGGAATGCAATAGTTTGAATTTCTGTCTAGAGTAAAATGCTATAATGGAAGCTATACACATGGAAATTTCATAGGAAGCAAAAATTTGAAAAAGGAATATTTTGAATGGAATTATTTCTTAAAAAGAAATATTATCAATAAATACAAAAATTTATATAATCCCTACCAGATTCTCAGAATAATAACATCCTTGAGAAATCCTAATTTTTCTTTTAAATAAGGGAAGATTGTCATCCCATATCCAACATCTCCTAAAACATGGAAACAATTTAAGGTACGTGCTTAAAAAAAACATGTACTTCATGGTCTACATTTACTTTCAAAGAGAGTATTTGTTCAAATTGATTTCATCTCAAAAAGAGATACACAAATGACCAATTATCTATAAGATAATCAATTGCTCAGACTTTTTGTGCAAAATTTCTTAATCAGTTCTTACAACAAATATCCCTAAATTTATCCCCGAATTATGAAATAGAGACCAATCTATGATCGGGCAGTTGTCAAGTGCCTCACACCTTCCTGACCCGTAATAGAGGTTTCTTACTCGGAATATCAATCGTAGATCAATCAAATGAAGACCGCCATTAGAATTTTTCAAAGAAAAGGCTAGGAGTTATTTTCTAATTATAAGGTCCTAATTCCCTAAAAAAATCAGGTGGCGATTCCAAATCAAACTAAAAGGTCCATGTTTTATGTTTGTCAAATTTCATGTCAAAAGGCAACTCAAGATGGGCTTTTGTAAATCTGAGTTAGAGTCTAGAGAGTCTCGGTTCACATTAGTTGAAAGAGAAGAAATCTACAAAGGCTCCGAAGAACTCAACTCACCACCGGAAGACATCCTAGGATGGTAAGTGACTTAGAAAACTAAGTACCATAGGTGGTTAGATTATTAAGAGTGTTTCCCACACTTTTGTATTGGTTAAAATATGTTTTAAAAGATAAAATCTGAATCTGGACACTTGGTCTCGAAACCAACTGTAATGATGGTTATTTTTTAAATAAGGAAAAGATAGTTTCGAAATCAACCTCAGTTTGATTTCAAAACCAAAACTGTTGGTTTCGAAACCAATTCTCATCTGTCTTCAGATGACATTTGGTTTCGAAACTAAACAGTTTGATTTCGAAACCGAAACCTCATCTATCTTCAGATGAAGTTTAGTTTCGAAACTAACCTATTGGTTTCGAAACTAAAAGTCAAAAACCCATCACAGATCTTTTTTGGTTTCGAAACCAAATCAGGTCAGTTTCGAAACCATCTGTTGGTTTCGAAACCAACTAGCTTGGTTTCGAAACCAACGCCCAGATTCGTTTTTGCAAGTACGATTTTCTGAGCTGTAAAGTAACTTTTTAGCATATTATTGCTCATTTCTCTCTAAGCCTTATTTTAGGGAGATAATTGAGCGTGGGAAATATTTCTAAGTGGGATGAGATGCTCAATGGAATGATCTTTTATCTCCAATAATGGTGTCTACCATTAGACCTAGAACTAATAATTTAGTCTAGGATTGAGCTGGACATCTTCACTATAAATAGGGGTTGAATATTCAGTATTCAATTAACCATTCACCCCTCACCTCAACAAGCTCTTGAGAGTTTTCAAACTCGAAATTCTTAGTTCTCAAGCTTGTTGAACTTGGTTCAAATCCTTCCTATTTTAAACCAAAAACTCAGTTTTTGTGTGCCGGTGGTATTCCGGTGGTGAAGTTTGAAAGTATCAAGCTAATGGTAATACTTGAGGAGTCAAGTATTGGGTCAAGGTGATGGACTTGCGGAGGTCAAGTTAGAGACGCATCATCGTCTACCAAGAGGCAAATTCGTGGAGTTCGAATTTGTTGAAGAACTGTACACCGTAGCTATTGGAACGTAGATGGAGTCGTAATTCGTGTCCATCAAGTGGTAAATCGGTTTGCAAGTTTTCATTTCTTTTAGTGGATTCTTTTCTAGACTAGGTCCCGGGGTTTTTTCAAGTTTGGGTTTCCTCGTAAATAAAATTTCTCGTGCATATCTTAATATTTGTTATGAGATTGAAATATTCAATTCTTGTTTCCGTATGTTAAGAATCGAATAAGTCAATACTCTTGATTAAAGATTTTTGTTTCCCTCTTTATCACCAGTTTTATTTTTATTTGGTGATTGTGTAATCATTAACCTTGGTCACATTGACATACGGTTATTCCAACTAAAACCGTAGGGCTTTTAGCTCAAATCTATGTAGATGACATAGTATTTGGTTCTACATCAACCAAACAAACTGAAACCCTCTCAAATCTTATGAGCAAGGAATTTGAAATGAGTATGGTTTGAGAATTAACCTACTTTCTTGGATTGCTGGTTAAGCAACAAAAGGATAGGATATTTATATCTCAATCTAAATATGCCATGGATCTTGTGGCGCCACACTGCTTGTTCTCGATAAAATGTGTTTTAAAAGATAAAAATTTAATCTGGACAGTTTTGGTTTCGAAACCAAGAAGCTGCATTGATGGTGTTATTTTTATATAGGGAAAAGTCAGTTTCGAAATCAACCTCAGTTTGATTTCGAAACCAAAACTGTTGGTTTCGAAACCAAAACTCATCTGTCTTCAGATGAATTTTTGTTTCGAAACCAAACAGTTTGGTTTCGAAACCAAAACCTCATCTATCTTCAGATGAAGTTTGGTTTCGAACCAACATGTTGATTTCGAAACCAAACAAAAAAAAAACAATAACCATCACAGGTGCTTGTTGGTTTCGAAACCAAATCAGGTCAGTTTCAAAACCATATGTTGGTTTCGAA
>MVGT01004421.1:8862-67144 GCA_002174775.1 Macleaya cordata | reverse complement strand
AGTGCGATTTTCTGAGCTGTAAAGTTACTTTTTAACACATTATTGCTTATCTCCCTCTAGGCCTTGTTTCAGAGAAATAATTGAGCGTGGAAAACATTTCTAAATGGGATGAGAGGCTCAATGGATTATTCTCTCATCCCCAATAATGGTGTTTACCATTAGACCTAGAACTAATATTTTAGTCTAGGATTGAGCTGGACATCTTCACTATAAATAGGGGTTGAATCTCCAGTATTCAATCAACCATTCACCCTATTCATCAACAAGTTCTTGGAGAGTTTCAACTCTAATCTTTTAGCTCTCAAGCTTGTTGAAATTGGTTCAAATCCTTCCCACTTTAAACCAAAACTCTGTTTTTGTTGCCGGTGGATTTCCGGTGGTTGAGCTTGAAGTTTCAAGCTTGTGGTGATATACTTGAGGAGTCAAGTATTGGTTCAAGGNTTATGTCTTGAGTACATTGTAAGAGGAATTATGCTGTAATGGGGAAGGGGTATTTTTTTATTTCTCTTAAATGGTTTTTGTCACGAAATCGACAATGGGGGAGATTGAAAGGTCCATGTTTTATGTTTGTCGAATTTTGTGTCAAAGGTAAACTCAAGATGGTCAATGTAACTCGAGTTAGAGTTTAGTGAGTCTCGGTTCACTTCGGTTGAAAGAGAAGAAATCTACAAAGGCTCCGAAGAACTCAACTCACCACCGGAAGTCATCCTAGGATGGTAAGTGACTTAGAACACTAAGTACCATAGGTGGTTAGATTGCTAAGAGTGTTTCCCACACTGTTTGTTCTTGATAAAATGTGTTTTAAAAGATAAATTTTTAATCTGGACAGTGTTGGTTTCGAAACCAAGAAGCTTGGTTTCGAAACCAACTGCATTGATGGTATTATTATATAGGGAAAAGTCTGTTTCGAAATCAACCTCAGTTTGATTTCGAAACCAAACTTTATCTGATGACAGATGAAGTTTGGTTTCGAAACCAAAACTGTTGGTTTCGAAACCAAAACTCATCTGTCTTCAGATGAATTTTGGTTTCGAAACCAAACAGTTTGGTTTCGAAACCAAAACCACATCTATCTTCAGATGAAGTTTGGTTTCGAAACCAACCTGTTGATTTCGAAACCAAAAGACAATAACCATCACAGGTGCTTGTTGGTTTCGAAACCAAATCAGGTCAGTTTCGAAACCACATGTTGGTTTCGAAACCGACTGGCTTGATTTCGAAACCAACGCCCAGATTCGTTTTTCTTAGTGCGATTTTCTGAGCTGTAAAGTAACTTTTTAACACATTATTGCTCATCTCCCTCTAAGCCTTGTTTCAGGGAGATAATTGAGCGTGGGAAACATTTCTAAGTGGGATGAGAGGCTCAATGGATTATTCTCTCATCCCCAATAATGGTGTCTACCATTAGACCTAGAACTAATAATTTAGTCTAGGATTGAGCTGGACATCTTCACTATAAATAGGGGTTGAATCTCCAGTATTCAATCAACCATTCACCCCTCACCTCAACAAGCTCTTGAGAGTTTTTCAAACTCGAAATTCTTAGTTCTCAAGCTTGTTGAACTTGGTTCAAATCCTTCCCACTTTAAACCAAAACTCTGTTTTTGTGTGCCGGTGGTATTCCGGTGGTGAAGCTTGAAAGTGTCAAGCAAGTGGTGATACTTGAAGAGTCAAGTATTGGTTCATGGTGCGGGACTTGCGGAGGTCAAGTTGGAGACGCATCATCATCTACTAAGAGGCAAATTCGTGGAGTTCGAATTTGTTGAAGAACTATACACCGTAGCTGTTGGAGCGTAGAGGGAGTCGTAATTCGTGTCCATCGAGTGGTAAATCGGTTTGTAAGTTTTCATTTCTTTTAGTGGATTCTTTTCTGGACTAGGTCCCGGGGTTTTTCCCAGTTTGGGTTTCCTCGTAAACAAAATCTCTTGTGCATATCTTTATATTTATTAAGAGATTGAAATATTCGATTCTTGTTTCCGCATGTTAAAGAATCGAATAAGTCAATACTCTTGATTAGTGATTTTAGTTTCCATCTTTATCACCAATATTATTTTTATTTGGTGATTGTGTAATCCTTAACCTTAGGCACATTGACATACGGTTATTCCAACTAATAACCATAAGGATTTTAGACTTTCAAATTTCTTTGGATGCTCAATTTTTAAATGTAATTATTTTAAATGGTGTGAGGGGTCGTCGTCGTCCCGTACAATCCATGAACAAAGCGAAGATGTTGAGTCCAACAACTCTTCAACTGATGTGTCCAACGAAGATATTGATCGTGAAACGGACGATTTATCTCTTTTGCTCGAACGTCTTGCTATCATTTTAAAAAAAAAGATGTTGAGATTTCTTGCAAGATCAAATTTTCGGAAGGGGAAAAAGGAGGGAAAGAAGGAGTGAAAGAAGAAGGGAAATGAGTGATTTAATAACGTTGTAATAGGAAGAGTTATTAACTATTGATTTAGATAGTAACTTTCTATCACTTAAACTTTGTATGACTTAAACTTTGTATTACCTAATTCATGTATGGTTAGTGTATTTACTGTCTATTAAAATATTGTATTAATCCAATTCGGCATGTTAGTATATGCAAGATTAAGGATAAACGCTAATGTGCTAATTATGTATTTGTGCATTCTTGTTTAAATGCATCTTATTAATGTTATTTATCGTTCGGCTCATGCGTTCATCCCATTTTCTTTTAGTTTATCAGGAACCATGTTGCAAGCTGCCATATGGTACGATGGAAGGGTTGTGTTTGATGAACATAGAAACCCAAGCTACATCGATGGTAGATTTAAGAGGGTCAAAGTAGAAGATAATATAACGGTTGATAACTTTAGTTCGTTAGTACGCGAACAATGCGGCATTGCTATTAATACTCCTATTACAATTTTTTATCGACTGTAATTGAGTCAGAGTATCTCTACATTGGTGGACATAAATGGGTGTGAAAAAATGGTTGAAATCATGCAAGATGATATAATCCATCCATTTTATGTCGAGTTAAAATCTACGCATGACGAAGCATCGGTTGATAGGTAAACCACAGTAAAATTGTCATTTGTTATTTCGAGTTTCATCATAAGTTTTTCTTGACACAAGCAGCCTTCTGATCGTGGATCGAACAAGGTGATATATAAAGTTGGTGGTTCGACCCAACCACATTACACGTCTCTCCGAAGAGAACGATATGATGTGTAAGTTAATTTTATACTTTATGTTCTTTATCATGCAAGGAAGAACTAAATTTTTTATTTTCCATTGATACAGGCGGGAACCAATTACTGATTCTCTCCACCAATCAAACAAATCTCCAAAATATTTTGTGGCTGATCATCTAACCACTAAAAGAAAGGCATTTCTACGGGGTTCACACACCGAACCATGCACAGATACTGACAGGTAACCTTTCTTCCACGCCAATCGAATGTTCTTGAAGTATTACTAAATTTCATTCATGGGAATCATCTAGGGTCCATGTGGAAGTACCACATCTCAACGACCAACCCAAAAATGTCTCGACGTGTGAACCGTTAGTTGATAAGGGGTTGGACGAATTTAACGGAGCATCTCAATGTCCCCCCGAGGCTTGTATTCACATGTCTTACACAGACAGGTACGATGATTATGCCAACGTAAATTTGAAAAATAAAGCTTTTATTGTGATCATTAACGACAAAAGGCGTGAACTCTTTATGGATACAGGTCCACTATTGATGATGATCTAAACTGTAGAGCCCATTCCGATTGTTTTGAGGTTTCTCTAACCAAAAGTGGGCAAAAAGGATCGGGATTGGTAAGTAGTTGTGTTGAGTCACTCAGTGTTGATTTAGGAGATCAAAATGATTCATTAGATAGTCCTGAAGAGCATAATGGGTTGGATGATTGCAATAGTCCACCGCTATCTCCTACTCATCCCAACACTCATTCATCTTGTATCGATAGGTAAGGAGACCTATAATACATGAATATTTTAAAGAAAATAAGCATCTTTATGTCATTTGGATAACAACCAACAACGTGATGTTTTGTGGGCACAGGTCCACCGTTGATGATGAGGATGTCTTTTCTATAGGTTCGGACTATTTTGAGGCTCCTTTGTCTCAAAGCGGACAAAATAGTTCGGGTGTAGGAACTAGTAGTTTCGCGACACCTAGGTCCGATATAGAGGAGGAAAATGGCTCACCTTACGAACCCTTTTTTGATAACGGGTTTTGTGACTCTGATGGTTCTCCCACCCAGACCGTCCCAAACACATCTTCGATGGATAAGTAAGATGCCAATGTGTCATTCATTTGGTATGAAATTTAGCCGACTATATTAGTCGAATAAAAACTAATATATTTATTTTCTGTGGACACAAGCCAACCTTTGATGATGGTGCTGAGTTTGGTATTGGGTATGACTGTTTTGAGGTTTTTTTAACTGAATCCGACCGGCAGGGTTCAGGCATTGGAACTAGCACTGGAAGGACTAACAGGGCCACTAATGATGATGTAGATGATAATCCAGTCAATCTAATTCAACTCGACCCAGACTTTATTGACAACTACTATATCGATCCTACCCTACATGACATGTCCGGGTTTAACCTGAACATGGATCCTTTTGCCGACGTGTGTGCGAGGTCTGTAGTGGACAATGATCTAAAAGTAGGTCAAATATTTAGAACGAGGGAGGAATTTAAATTTGCATTGCGAGATCTGGCTGTGAGGTCTAAGAAGGAGTTCAAGCCTAACAGATCAACACAATGTAAGGTTGTCGCAAAATGTCAGGATGAAAATTGTGGTTGGCGCATCTGCACTAATCGAATGAGCAACACGTAACTTTTCAGATCTCTAAGTACCAAAGTAGCTACACTTGCGGGCCTTACAAGCAAAATACAAACAGACCATCGACAAGCATTGGTTAAATGGATTGCATAAAAAATGGGAGTTATAATGAAGGAACCACGAGACACAAATGCAAGCAAAATACAAACAGACCTTCGAGATCAATTTGGATTGGATGTGTCGTACAACAAGGCAAAGAGGGCTAGGGAAGTAGCAAGAGAAGCGGTATATGGGAGTTTTAAAGATTCATTTAGTTATTTGCGCGGCCTTGAGAGGGAACTTCTTAGCAAAAACGATGGTTCGAGGACAGAACTAACACTCAATGATGACGGTACATTTAATAGTTTTTTCTGGGCATTTGGTCTAGATGCTTTCAACCTCTGCTTTCGGCCTATTTTGGCGATTGACGACACGTTTCTTAAAGGTGACTATCCCGGAGTGCTTCTAATGGCTTGCGTAATTGATGGGAATCATGGCATTATTCATGTTGCTTATTCAATTACGAAGATAGAAAACAATGATGGTTGGGGTATATTTCTGCGTGCACTCAAAAAATTTATTTTGGGCCTATTTCATACAGACATAACCGTTATTAGTGATAGACATTCAACGATTATTTAATTTGTTGAATCTAACTTAAAGGGTGTACATTATGCCTCATGTCTTTGCCACCTCATGGAGAATTTTTTAAGAATTTCCATGACCCAAACCTTCGAAATCTAGTATGGACTGCAGGCACGGCTTATAGTACTGAGGAATGTGACAAGGTATTGGAAGAGATATGCATTGCCAGACCAGCTGCAGCTGATTATTTAGAAAAAGCGGGTAAGGCATTTTGGGCAACGAGCTATTTTTCTGGCCGAAAGTATGATATCCATACTACAAATATGGTAGAAAGCTATAATGCAGTTATGCTGAAGGCAAGGGAGCTTCCAATAGCCGCATTAGTAGAGGAGGTGCAAAAATTGTTTGCCCAATATCTTTATTCACGTCAACTCGTTTGTGCTAAGGATTTCAATCATGTCTTGGTCCCTCGTTACAAGGCTTTACTTGAGACTTCACAAGAAAAGTCGCATGGCTACAGTGTTACTCATTTTAGCATGCAAGATGCGCAGGTATACGGTAGAGGTCAATACTTATATGTTAACTTCCAAGCTTGCACCTGCACATGCCGTGAGTTCCAGGCTATTTGCATGCCGTGTGTCCATGTAATAACAACAATACAGAAAGTAGGGTGCAATGTATACGAATTTTGTCACGACTACTACAAGACTGAAACGTACCGAAAAGCATACAGTTAAACTCTTATACCTCTACAAGGTTAGACGAATTGGCCTAGCTCCGCATCTGATAGGCCCGCAAAGCCTCCACTTTGGTTAAGGCAACCGGGACATCCACAAAGGGAAAGGGTGGAGTCGCAGTCGGTGTTGAAGCTAGTTCGTGCCACTATTACATGCAGTAAGTGCAGGCAACCAGGCCATAACCGACGGAGATGTAGGAGTGGACCAGTTTAGGGATATGCCATCGTTTTTTTTTGTATATTCCTAAGGTATAATGCTATAACGTACTCTATAGATGCATATGAACTATTTTATTTTTGTACTTCTTTAATTTTTAATCTGTCATATATTGATAGACTATGCAATTTATTTTTGGTTTTGTAGTGATGGGAGATTGTACAAGAAACATAAGGTGTCGTTTAGCGTAGACATTGGAATGCATATATTACTGCCCGTTAGATGTAAATGTATATGCCGGCAAATTTTTGACGATTTTGGCCAAAACTCATGATGAAGCCTCTTTTGTTTTATTCTTGTCAGTTGTTCTGCTGTATTGAAGTAAAAAAGTACTATCTCTTATGAATTTTAATTCTTTAAGGTTATCCAAAGTACGTGAGCCTTTCATTGGTACGCTTAAATTTCATTGTCTAAAATATCAAAAATTATGTGATTGTGGTGATGTACCTATGTACCATTGTTCAGAAATTTTCATATGTTTACTAAGACCTTATCTTATACCTTATATATTATGTTATATATGGTTTTGCAATACATTTTAAATTTGGTTTGGTTAAATATTACACAGGGTGTATTAGGATATGTCGGTATATATCATGAGAATGTCATCGTCAAGATTGGCCTATCACATATTTCGATTAAGTCTACAAGCAGGGTCTAGACAGTTTTTACCAAAGTCTAGACTGTTTTATCGGATCGATAATCGAATCGATGTGGATCGATCTGGCAGTAGCATGTTATTTATTGGTTCAATGTGCAGATCGATAACGATCGATCCGACAATCACATGGCATTTTTCCCTCAATGCGCGGATCGTTATGGATCGATCCATAACCTTAACTCCAGAACATGGATTGATGTCCGGATTGAAGCGGAGCGATCCGACAGTTTTGGTTCCTTTAAAGATTGATGCCCAGATTGAGTAAAGATTGATGCCCAGATTGAGTCGAATCGATCTGGCAGTTTTGGTTCCTTTAAAGATTGATGTCCAGATTGCGTCTGATTGATCCGGTAGTTTGATGTCAAGATTGAAGTGGATTGATTGGAGAGTTTGAAGATAGATATCTAACTCAAATCCATAGCATAAACCCAGAACTTGGATTGATGTCCAGATTGAGTCGGATCAATCCTGTAGCGTTAGTTCATTTTCGGACCGATACCTAGATCGAAGAGGATCAATCCAGAGTGGTAAGTTATTAAAAAAAGTGACAGTTAGATCATTTAATCTTGACCGTCCGTCGAAGTTTTTTTATTAATCATATAAAAGTCCTCTCCCTCTCTAGACCTTTTTTACTCCTTCCAAAAGTAAACTCCTTCTCCATCGAAATTAGGGTTTCTCCTTCATTAATTTTTTTGGATTTATGCTATTTTGCTCCATGAAAGTGGGAGGGAACCACGGATCTGTTTTCGTCGCGACCTGATCTACTCGTGCTGTACCATCTTGCAATCGATTTGGACGAATTTCATGCCCGAAAAGGTACGGTTTCGAAGCCCTTTTTCATTTGTGGGACTAGGTATTTGATGTTTTCTCTTTTGATTTACCTTCTATTTCTTGTTTAAATCTTTATTTGGAAGCCTTTATTTAGTTGAAGTTCAGTAAGGGTTGTCAACCTTGTGTGAATGAAGTCATGAAGCACTACATAATGGAATCGAACTCTGTCTTTCTTTTTTACCTAACTTTCTCTGATTCTATTTCATGGATCGATCTGATTTCAGGTTTCGACAGTTCATAAGGAGGTTCTAGAGATTATTTTATTTCATTAAGGTATAGCAATTAAGTCAGTTCTTCGATTCGTTTAAATTCTGTTGTGTGTACTGTTGGACTTCGGAATTTAGTTTAAACATATCTTATTATCTTTGTTGGTATACTTGATAGCAAAATTTCTGAAACAAGAAGTGCTGCTTAACTATGCATCTGTTATAGATTACTGTGATGTAATGTAGAATTTTCAACAACTTTGAAATGTGTGTGTATTGACTATGATATTTGATTGTTCTTTGTTATATCCCATTTTGTACACATTTTTTGTACCTACTGAAGTGGGCTTGATGGTTATCAATATTAAATTTCTTCACTTCCATAATCAATTTAATTTGGTCCTTAATCCGTTAACTGTTAATATAATATGGCGGGTTAATTTGTTACGTTAATTGTTAATGGGATATTGTATAATGTATAATGGGATTAATCAAGTTCTTGCTTTTATTGTTCACCAATTTAAAGCTTTTTTTGCAGTTCTTTGACGAAAGAGTTGATTTGTGGCGATTTCGTTGGTTAAAGATTTGTTTCAAAGCTTTGTTGGTTTCACCTTCAAGTACTAGGTGTTTGTGATCTTCCCAAGTCCCTTTGTTTTGTGCCTATCTTACAGACCGACCGTATTTTCTTCAGTATCAGACATGCCTCCTAAAAAACGTTCTTGTTGGTAAGAAACGTCTCAATTACGATCCAGAATATTCTATCTCTAAAGAAGCTTCAAAGACTTTTGATTTTTTTTGAGAAATCACCCTTTCTTATTTGAAAGAAGTATCGATTGCATTTCTCTCTCTACTGATGCCATGCACCCATATCTTACAAAGCCTTATGTGAAATCCTTTCTTGATTTCTCTGATTTCACGTACTGTCCAGTATTGATACAATGGTTTTATGCCAACATTCATGATGAGTTTGAAGAAGATGGATTTCTATGTTTCAAAATAAAGGATTTAGATCAAATCATCAATGTCACACCATCTTTTCTAAGAATTGTCCTTGGTCTTGCTGAAACTGAGAAACCAATAGCAACCTTTATTGATTCTTCTTTAGTCTCTACACGCATGATTAGTTCCGTCTGTTCGGATACCGCTAATATCTTGCCACACTCTCAATCTGTTCGTGTTTCTTGGATTAAGCGAGAATTTCGCATCTTGTGTAGGATCATTGAAACCAATATATATCCACGGTCGCATAATGCATTGGTTTCATTGTGTACCATTTACTTGGTGGCTAATCTCTTAACTGGTTCAGATTTAGATGTGGTCAGTTATGTAATTCCTACAATGAAATCTACAGCGTCTAAACGGGGTATGTTTGTCATGTCTTATCCTCTTACAATTATGAAAATTATGCGTTATTTGGGTATTGGTAAAACCTGGAGATTACCCCATTGAAAAGGTCAAATTTGCACCAATTTTTGCTTCAACTTTAAGAAAAATGTTGGGTCATGATAAAAATCCTTATGCTTTGACTTCTTCTAAAGCTCCAACATCCTCTCATGTCGATGGTCCAACTCTCTTTTCATCCTTTCCTCAAAATCAGGCGGGATTGATTAGTCGAGTTGGGCTTGTCTATTCTGAGATGTGTCATTGGCGGTCAGCTTGGGCTGAACAAGTGGCGAATCCTACTGTCCCTTATCACTATGTTCCGCCCTCCTACCCTAACCCAAACCCTCCTCCATTTGATCCAACAAACTATTGTCGTGGCAATGACAGTGATTCAGAGTGAATTTAACACAAGTTATTTAAGGAACTTTGAAATTTTTGTGCAGGCTACAGTTTGAGTAACTCCATTACATGCAGGTCTATTAGTGATTCAGTCATGAAGGGATGCTTCATCAGGCTTCTTATTTAGTCTTTTTTTATCTTGAGTACCTTTAGCCAATGGGCTAGAAAAAGCTTGAAATATCAGTAGAAACGTAAAGAACAGGGAGACATAGCAATTTATATCTTTGTTTTTTGGGGTACAGTGTAATGGTTATTTTATTTTAACAATTAGTTTGTAACTCGAATTGAAATGCTTATATGTGTGTTCTACTATTCAGTCTGAATCAGTCATTTTAACTGAGCAGTTTCACAACATTTTCCATTCAACTCAGTATATTTAACACTGTCTAGACCCATTTACCTACTGCTCTAGACCCACATAATGTAACGTGATATTTGTAATTTACAATGTAATTTACCTTTGTATGCGTATTTTATGTCAATGACTCATTGCAACTGAGCATTTTCAACTCTAACCGTTTAACTTAGTATATTATATATAGACCCATTTATTTACATCTCTAGACCTATGTCAATGACTCATTGAAACTATGGCATCGATACCCAAGATGTATTCTCATATGTCCAGACTTGTAAAGTAAACGTGACCTACAATGTAGAACCTGTCCTTCGATTGTTACAACTACCATATCGCAAGACAATCACATTTAATACGCTTTAAGAGTTAAATTACACTTTAAACGTGGGTCCATTCTATTATATGGGTCCACAATAACCATAATTAATACTTCAAACACCTGAAGCAAGTGTAACATTAGAGAGTTCTATATGAACTAAAACGAAGGACAATAAAAAACATTCCCACTACTCGCTATCATCGTCCGTTTCTTGCTCCGGTGTACGTTCAGGGGTACTTCCTAAAATGAGCGCACGGTCGTAATTGTCATCCCCAATGCGATAAATATCCATATTCTGATAAGATCTAGAACGCACCGGATCGTAAAAGGCAATATATTCGTTTCGTTTCGCATGCGAGTTGGAGAATCTAAACCCATAGTTCTTTGCCCTCTTAATCGGCATGTCCTGAAGTTTTCGATACAAATCCGATCCCCATCCTGGGTGTGGAACGAATTCTCGACGTTCAGGTACCATTACTCCAGTGCGGATGCACCTACTCTTCAAGACCTCGCGACGCCTCAACGCATTTTCAATTTGGATAGGTAGGGATGATTCTTCATGAGGATACCCAAGTCGACAATTAAGAAGTCTCATCAGGAAACTTGGTCGAGGCATCCCTAAAATAGCCTTTCACACAATAGGGGATTATTTGGTAGACAAGAAACAAACTTTCCAATATAATAAACAGGTCCTGAATCCAACCATGTGTTTTTATATCCAAGAAACAGAATGGCTTATTCCCAAAATGGCTTAATTTGAACTTGGTAGGGGTGTGACCTAGAGGGTAGGAAAGATTCGTGAGCATGCACTTGCAGGGAGAGATCTTGTCAAATCTCCTCGATAGATGACATTGCAAGTCTACTTACTTGAACCGTCATCTATCGACGAGATGGCCTATTCCTTACATGACACAGCTAGTAAGTCGACTTGCAATGTCATCCATCGACGAGATTTGACAAGATCTCTCCCTGTAAGTGCATGCTCACGAATCTTTCCTACCCTCTAGGCCACACCCCTACCAAGTGGATGCTCTTGAATCTTTTCTAGACCCATTTATTTACATCTCTAGACCCATGTGAACGAATTTTCCTACCCTCTAGGCAACACCCCTACCATCCTCACAAATCTTTTCTAGACCCATTTATTTACATCTCTAGACCTATGTCAATGAATCTTTCCTACCCTCTAGGCCACACCCCTACCAAGTTGTAAGACCTGCCATTACACTCCTTTGACCAACGGTCAAAAGGCTATTCCGTATTTCGGTGAGATTAGTAGGAAAAGGATCAATTTCAAACATAATGGGTCCTCTATAAAAGGAGCAAACTTTTTATACGCAAGTGTACTCAAGAATTTTACTTATTGCAAGAGAAACATCCATGGCTGCTAACTGGGATGGTCGCCAAAATAGAGTTAGGGACGTGAGCGTTAGACGATCTCCAACCAACCTGCCAGGTCTAGAGTTTTTTTACAACCTAACGTCCATCAAATGGAGGGATTTGAAGAGGGAGGCATGAACTCTAAGGCAACGATGTATCCGTTACGGAGTCCTTGTTCCAAAACGGATTGCCACTCGTCTGCCCAGGGGAACCCTTACTGAATTGAATACTGCAATATCTAGACTCAAAGACGAGATCGAGCGTATGTGCCTCTGAATTGACCGCCAACGACAACTTCTACTCTTGATCCGTGATAACCCCTATTTTCAACAGAATGGACATAGGGAAGGTCTCGATGAGGATGTACTAGACTCACCGTTCAAGATGTCAGACGAAGAGAGCATGGGCCCAAACGAGGGTGTTATGTCCAGCGACGACGCTATGTATGACTAAAGTGCCGTTTGAAGATATATAAATCTTAGGACCCCTATCTATGGATGTGTTTATGTATTGACTTGCATTGCATTGTGGGGCCATCACTATATGGTTTGTGGGGCCATCACTATATGGTTAGAGGTCTAGTTTTAAGTTAGGAATATAATAAGATAAAATCAGCCATGGAATCATGAGTAGATGGGATTTACAAGCAATGTAGTTAAAATCATTATGTCTTTTTATTACTTACTATAAGAAAATCTAGCCTATTAATGGTATGTGTTTATTAGTAGTTTCATTAATCGTTAACACTGTCTAGACCCTAACAGGTATGTCTAGACCTCATGTCCAGTAAATCTAGACCCATCTCAGAGTAAATCTAGACCATGTTATTCGCTCATTTTAGTTGCAATGGCACTTGGAAATTACCATTGAAAGATCGTTACAAAGTTAAACTCTTATGTGTTAACTAAATCCGCTCTAAGCATAATATCTAGACTGTAATCAGAGTCACTCTAGACCCTAGATTAGTCGAGAAAAGGAACGCTCTAGAACCTAATAAATTATGTTGTTCCAAACCTCAATTATCGGGGGTTTGGAATGTAAATCAATGTAGACACTGTAATTAGTCAATCTAAATTTTTATATTGATTGCATCTAGGCCCTAATTTAATGTGGTCATACTCTATTATCACAAACGTTAACCAGATCAACGGTAAATACATTATAAAACATAAAATATAACACCATTCCTGAGCTTGAACACTATTCCCGAGCTTTAACACAATTCTCAAAATGTATTAATGTTGTCGGATCGATCAATAACGATCTGCATATCGATCCATAAATGTAGTGCTACTGCTGGATCGATCCACATCGATCTGTATGTATTGACAATACAGCCAGAAGAGCTAGTATCCAAGAAACTTAATAACTATCAACTTTAAAGATGTGTACAACCATTAGAGAACATACAAATAAGAGATAACTATTCGGTGTAACAATAGTAGATTGTTCATTGTCCAATGGAGAATTATATCATTTGAGTATTTATAATGACATTCAAGGAAATGCCATATGCTTTTGCCTAACCTGGTATGGTTGGCCCTTTACAAATGAATGATGTTATACCGCATCTCTATTTCCTACAAAACTTACTGTATGTTTTGCTCCTCAAAACTTTCACTCCTTTATCTGATGGGTTTTGCTCCTCAAAACATACCTCCACCATTAAAGCCAAGTAATTATACCCCAATCTGTGGATAACAAAAAAAATAAGTATATGGAGGTAATCCAAAGCAAGGAGTATCTCTCCTAAAAGAAACCTGCACGGTGGAATCCAAAGCTTATAGTACCTTCAATAATTTAAGTGCTTAAAATTAAATAATGGCACAAGCAAATTCATTATTAAATAAACTTGTACATACCTTAAATATATATGTGCCCACTATATAATTCAATACACATCTTCGACCGAAAAAACTTGATGTCATCAGCTGTCCAATTTGGCAAAGCAAGACCGGAGCTTAGAAACTCAATGAATTTTAGAGTGTATATCCCACAGTTGCTGTTCGAAAACAATATACGATTATTAGTTGAGGCATTTGTTATCAAAGTATGCACAACTGTAAAATCAAAGTACTTCATCAAACGAATGATAGAAGGGATACCCAAGTAACTGTTGAGGAACACAATCCACCCGCTTCATGTCCCATACTTTTTTTATAGAATATTCATTGTCTCTTCCTTTGTAAAAACCTAAATTTATGAGCATGTCAGGGATCATAGTTGTAACACAACCTACAGCTAATCTAATTGAAGAAAATCACTTCAATTTGCTCATCGAATCATATATGCGTATTTCTTGTAGGGAGATGTAGATAGCACCTACTACCCAATGAGAATTGTCTACATTAATTGGGCAAGACACCACATCAATATTCTGCCATAACTCTCCTGCAAGTAGTCGTGTACCGTTTACATAAGTCAAATGTGTGCCATCCTTCACCTAATCGTATTTACCTCTAGAATTTCTAAATCTTGTTGATCTCCCAACCAAAGATGTCTGCAAGTGCAAACAGTCAACACTACTTGGTGCATCTACTTAGTATTTCTACATTTTTTTTAACTGAATAGATAATAAAAGTACGACATTTACCATAAATATGCAATCGACGGTGGTCCACCTTCCCCCAAATGATTCGGGGTAATGCTTCTTTCTAGACCGCATATGGAACATCCAAACATCAATGTGCTTTACACCATTTGAAAATAATAAATGAGTTTAGTTCTAAGACCTTAACAACAAATTATTAAGCATAACATGGAAAATTAATGGGGGTGGTTAACTTTCTTACCGAACAGCTTAGCCAAGTACCCAATGTCCACAAATCTCGAAGGAATGTGATACCCTCTGTCGACACACCCAGATTGACTGGTTCCTTAGATCTGCATTGTCGAACGAAAGTATTAAGGTGATTTCACCACGGGCTAATCTATTAGTGCATATAGGGATAAAGAATACTTAAATATCGGATAACTAAGCATGGCACCAAGCAATGAACTTGTCACGGTCTTCTTTAGGGTATGCACGCATAGGATCGAATAATTGCATCTTTCTTTTTTTGGAAGGCCTAGTAAAAGGGGATCGCAGATAAAACGGCTTCTTTATGGCGTGACAAACTCCCTTCTGTTGAGAAAATGCCATACTTAAGAGAATCTCTTGGATGGCAAGTATGATTGCACTAGTTTGTTTGTTTTTGTCTACACCGACCGCGCTTAACATAGTGCAAATATCTTCGTACAGGTCCACCCCCATTTCTGGCTTCATTTATCTCTCTATCTCCTCCACTCCACTACGTTGTACGTCACCCATGCCCTGTGTTCCACATCTCTCAACAGTAAGGTCATCGATATACGGATTACAATCCGTATGATCATTATATATTACATCCACCTCCTCTATACATCTTGATCTTAACTCATATTGTTCTCTATCATCATGGCTCCCATCATCGGACTCCCCCAACACACATTCTTGTTCGCCCTATGATACATGAAGAGGGAGATTTATAAAAAACTAAACAAATAAATGGCCTCTATAAAGGTATTAAATTTTAAAATATTACTAACTCATCGAAAGCAGCCTTCGTTGGCAGGTTGTGAACCGACGCGAGCTTGCAATTTAACTCTTTGTTGACCTTATTAAGCTTCAAGTTAGCTTCCTTCATTGAGACAATTTCATCGGCTTGCTTCTTTATGAACTTCTTCACCAATTCTAACTCATTTCTAACCTTCTTTAGCTTATTCCATAATCATTTTCTTCTTCCTTTATCATCATTATCCAACTCATCTTCTGAGCTGTCACTAGACTCCTGGTCCTCACCATCGTCGTTGTTAGCCATACCAACCTCTTCTTCGTCTTCCTCTACCTCGAAATATTGTTGACGCAATTCATACTCGCTGGGCACAATTGGTGAGACCTCAACCTATATATTAAAATATATATGTGAAGTACCATATACGTTGTAAAAATTTAAAGCACTAAGTTTACACTCAAAAGCGTAGACATGTATACTTACATTCTTTAGTCCAAAAACAAATTTTCTGAGATCATTATAATTAGGAGGTTTATCACAAATCCAGTGCAACATATGCGGGCAATCTATCAGACCGCTCTTCGTAGTGCATTTCTCCCCTAATTCACAGATGCTTTCGTATGCCCACACCTAACAGTAGATTATAAAAGTATTTGAATTAGTGACTCCTGGTAATGAGAAAAAGAAAAGTGAACCTCATAAGCATAAAAACAAACCTAAAAAACGTATGGGCAACCCATCAGTGTATACTTCTCACTGTAGTTCCCAGACTTGTTGCCTTTTTTCCTCCCAAACCTTTGTTGCACGATCCCTCATTGCGTTACGAAGAGACCTCATCGTCCGCTCAAATGACACTAGACCCCATAGAAAAGAATTGAATATATCTAAGTCATCAACAATTTTAAGGTGTTGAACATCTATAAAACTCTTTATTTTGTCCTTACCTAACAAAAAATATTCTAAGAAATACACCAATGCTAGATTCACTCTATCCTGATCATTTTCACACTCATCTATTGCCCTCATCATTTCAACCATATTAATGCTTCTCACACCCTCAAAATATAAGCCCTTAAGCCTAACCGATGGGGCATTGTATTCCAATTCAGGCCTCCTACTAACAGAGAGACCAATTATCAAGCCAAGTTCTCTCTTGGAGAATTGTAGGACGTTACCTCCAATAACAAACTTCATTACCATTTCATCATCAATCTCTAGGTCTTTTACCTCTCTCAAAAGTAGTTTATGCACCACAGCTCCACAGAATCTAATTTTTGATAAATTTAGAAAATGCTCAAAACAAGTATTACTAAATAATTGAAGCTGTTGTGGGCTTAATTTAGATTTGATATCAAATATTACTTTTTTGTGCGACATAAAACTAACTTTGGCTTGGAAGTGCATGCTCTCCTTGATCTTCAGTTCTAATTTAGACGTCATTTTTCTTTTTCTGATATACTTGAACATAACAAATCATTTGTTAAAATTAATAGATATCTGACAAGTCTATGAGATAATTTAATCAAACTTCATATGATGACACTGCCAATTTAAGAAACAACAATGGATATCTGACAAGTCTATGAGATAATTTACTTGTCTTTCTTGGACTTTAAATTTATGTCAATCTTAAATACAACACAATATGCAGAGGAGTTCTATAAAACCCAAAGCTCATCATCATCATGATCATCATTAATGAACTATTGCAAATAGTGAGATTGGTGAGATAATATAACTTCAATATTTAACTCAATGATCTATATCAAATCTTATGTCATGAAAATGGATCTACTTTTCGTGATTCTTCCGATGGTAATCTCACTTTCCGTGATGCTTACAACATGATCAGACCTCAAAACCAGGAGTTAAATGTTTTCAAGCTCATCTGGAGTCACTTTATCCCTCCAAGGAAATCCTCCATTACTTGGCGCCTAATTCACAATAGGCTCCCAACAGATGATCACCTCTTTGGAATTATCTCAGCTTCTTGCTGCTCTCTTTGTGTCTCTCCCTCTTGCAATGAGACAGCTCATCACCTCTTCCTCGAATGCCATTACGCCACTAGTCTTTGGAACTGGATAGATAACGTGTTAGGTGTTAGTCTCGACAAACAATCGATCAGTGCTCTTATCAATAGTGCTGCAAGTATCAATTTCAGTAATCAGATAAAAGACCTCTCCACGACCGCTGTGATCTCAACCATTCGGGTTATTTGGCAGTGTTGGAACAAACTTAGGTTTGAAGAATACGTGATGCCAGTTCCTACTGCTATAAAGTTAGTAAAAAGGCTTATCTCTAAATCAGGTAGTCTTGTGCGCTCTCACTCTGATTCCAACGCCAGAGCTCTCCCAATTTTAAGGTTTTTTTGATTAAAATCCATCCCAAGACGAGCGCCAAAAATCATTGAAGCATTTTGGTCCTGTCCGCTCCCCGGTTGGATTAAAATAAACCTTAGGTAACTCGAGTTCAGCTGGTTGTGGGGGAATCTTTCAGAATTACCGTGGCTTTGTTTTAGGATGCTTCTCAGACTACATTGGTAATGCTACAACAGTCTACGCTGAATTCCTCGTGGTAATTAGAGCTCTTGAATTGCGACTTCTAATGGTTGGTGAAAGGTCCATGTTTTTATGTTTGTCGAATTTCGTGTCAAAGGTAAACTCAAGATGGTCAATGTAACTTGAGTTAGAGTCTAGTGAGTCTCGGTACACTTAGGTTGAAAGAGAAGAAATCTACAAAGACTCCGAAGAACTCAACACATCACCGGAAGACATCCTAGGATGGTAAGTGACTTAGAACACTAAGTACCATAGGTGGTTAGATTGCTAAGAGTGTTTCCCACACTGTTTACTCTTGATAAAATGTGTTTTAAAAGATAAATTTTTAATCTGGACAGTGTTGGTTTCGAAACCAAGAAGTTTGGTTTCGAAACCAACTGCATTGATGGTATTATTTTATATAGGGAAAAGTCTGTTTCGAAATCAACCTTAGTTTGATTTCGAAACCAAACTTTATCTGATGACAGATGAAGTTTGGTTTCGAAACTAAAACTGTTGGTTTCGAAACCAAAACTCATCTGTCTTCAGATGAATTTTGGTTTCGAAACCAAACAGTTTGGTTTCGAAACTAAACTTCATCTATCTTCAGATGAAGTTTGGTTTCGAAATCAAACATGTTGGTTTCGAAACCAAAAGGCAATAACCATCACAGGAGCTTGTTAGTTTCGAAACCAATTCAGTCAGTTTCGAAACCACATGCTGGTTTCGAAACCGACAGGCTTGATTTCGAAATCGACGCCCAGATTCGTTTTTCTGAGTGCGATTTTCTGAGCTGTAAAGTAACTTTCTAACACATTATTGCTCATCTCCCTCTAAGCCTTGTTTTAGGGAGATAATTGAGCGTGGGAAACATCTCTAAGTGGAATGAGAGGCTGAATATATTATTCTCTCATCCCCAATAATGGTGTCTACCATTAGACCTAGAACTAATAATTTAGTCTAGGATTGAGCTGGACATCTTCACTATAAATAGGGGTTGAATCTTCAGTATTCAATCAACCATTCACCCTATTAATCAACAAGTTCTTGAAGAGTTTCAACTCTAATCTTTTAGCTCTCAAGCTTGTTGAAATTGGTTCAAATCCTTCCCATTTCAAAACCAAAACTCTGTTTTTGTTACCGGTGGATTTCCGGTGATTGAGCTTGAAGGTTCAAGCTTGTGGTGATATACTTGAGGAGTCAAGTATTGGTTCAAGGTGCGGGACTTGTGGAGTTCAAGTTGGAGACGCATCAACATTTACTAAGAGGCAAATTCGTGGAGTTCGAATTTGTGGAAGAACTGTACACCGTAGCTGTTGGAGCGTAGAGGGAGTCGTAATTCGTGTCCATCGAGTGGTAAATCGGGTTGTAAGTTTTCAATAACTCTTAGTGAATTTTTGCTGGACTAGGTCCCGGGGTTTTTCCCAGTTTGGGTTTCCTCGTTAACAAAATCTCTTGTGCATATTTTTCATACTTGTTGTGAGATTGAAACATTCGATTCTTGTTCTTAATTCCGCATATTAAGAATCGAATAAGTCAATACTCCTGTTAGAGATTTTTGTTGTACTCTTATCACCTTAGTAATTTTTAATTAGGTGATTGTGTGATCCTTCACCATAGTCACATTGACATACGGTTAAATTCATTAACCGTAGGGTGAAATTAGACTTTCAGTTGGCATTTCATCTGGCTGGAATGCAACTCCATTCTAGTTTTCTTGGCTTTCTCAAAGCCAGATCTGGTTCCTTGGAAGTTGCGTACTCGATGGAAAAATTGCACATCTTTCTTCCATCAGAACTAGATTCGTGTTTCGTACATTTACAGAGAAGGTAACTTTTGGGCTGATACTCTCGCTATCCTTGGAGCCGCTTCCACAAATTGTTGCTGGTGGCCAAGAGCTCCGGATTTTCTCACTGCACAAGTAGGTCGCGACCAAATGGGATTGCCTTTTTTAAATTCAAATGATGGTTCTCTTTGTTGTTTTCCTTCACTATCTCGATTTTCTGAGATTTATTTGTAGGGTTGGCTAGTTCAACTCCTCCTTGCCTTTGTAACTTTTTCTTTTTTCTAATAAATTCCTCCCTTTGTGGAGTTTGATAAAAAAAATTGGATCCACTTCTTTGTTTTTTTTCTTACTGATCGCATGAATCTATACCATGTTTTTGTTATTCATTTTCCTTTTGAGACTTCAACTTCTACCAAGGACTCTAGTGAAAAAAAAATGAAAAGAAAAAAGAAAGAAAATATACTAACAACCAATACTAAAGATGAATAGTGTGTCACCATCATGTCAGTTACATCATAAGTAACAGCTAAAACCTTCCATCCACATATAATACTTATCTCTTCTTTCACCCCAATTGAAAATTGGTCTTTATATATATTCACATTGTGAACTAACTCCAAATATTAAATCTTGTTTTATGAAATATAATCTAAATCAATTCCAGTTAAAGAAAGGCAATACCAAGAAGTAAACAAATCCAACCAAATATTACTTGGTTTTCAATTAATGAATTATTTAAAATTCAAAACTCTAAATGAACTGCAAGAATCATGATTAGTAAAGTTTCATCTTCTATGTGTGATTACTTCTAATTAGAACGGGACATATAAAACTAAAAATGGGATAAAACTAGGGTAGTCCATGCAAGATCACTTAGTAAGCCAAAATAAAGCTTATATTGTTGATACACATTCTAGTTGGTAGCTCAACACCCAATATCAATATTTAACCATGGAAAGATATTAGCCAGATATTGGTATTGACAACTTTGTTTCTTCTTTTGTTTCACGGAAATATAACCCTTCAACTTAAAAAAATTAATCAATCACCTTACAACTTTCGACCTTTGATAACCATTTTGTGAGATGTACTGCAAGGGAACAAAAGTTACCCGGGGTTTTCACAACCATATAACAAAAAGCCAGGTCCTTCACCTCATATGTAATTTCTCCCTTAAACTACATTTTCCCACAGAGATTACATGAAGTCTTTGAACCTACAACATAAAGTACTTGGTCTCATTTATGTGAACTAAAACAACAAGAAGGTGAATTCACCATAAGAACAATCTAACTTACATGGTAAGAGTATATGTAGAGTAGGTTATTCATATTCTTTCCATTGAAGATCATGAAGGCATCAATTTCTAATTGTTGAATGTAGATGAAAGATACTTTTGATGGAGAGCAAGAACTTTGATTAAATAAATTAACTCTTTAATTACTCCACTTTACTCAATAAATCTGTTTCACCGATCCAAAAAAACATGCCCCAAAATCAAACCCTAAAAAAACAAACTACATATTCAGGCAACTTAAAATGAAAAATGGGGTATCCCAACACTTTAATCACTCAACATCACTGATCCAAAAAAAACATGGCACAAATATTTATAGAATCTAAACCCTAGTTTGGGTTAATTTAAGACGCGTGTGAGTTTGAGCATGAAGGTAAGGATATTTTGGTGAGCTTTAGGGCAAAAAAGATGCTTGGGTGCTGTTTTGGTATTTTATTTTCAAAGGGTGCTGTTTTGGTATTTTTAGGAACTAAGGGTGTTTTTTTGGTCCTTTTCCTTCAAAACATGGTTTTTTGCTCCTTTTTATAATTTTTTTTTATTAGGTTACTTAAACGAGTAAATATCTATTTTGTTGATAGAGAGAAGGCGCATATGTACATTCAATTTTAAGGAGTCTTTATATTTTACTACAACTTCAATAAATACATCATTCCTCTGAAATACACGTGTTTTCTTCTAAAAAGACGTACTTATTTTTTATAATGGTGATGCTAGGTTTACCAAAAGCCTACAGAATTTTCTACCGAAGCATAATCTACTGTTGATGCCCATCATTTTGGGATAGACATGAATCACTAGAGTACGTAAAAAAAGTTTTACTATTGTATTAACTTTCGATAGGAAATTATGTAGGATTTTGCTGTAAGTTGCACGACGTACTTTTTTTCATAAGTTGCATTTAGGAGCTTTCAGCATGTGTCCCTTTTTCCTTTCATCGCCGCCCTTTTAGCATAAAGAGCATTTTATTTTCGTTTTGCCGATGATCTTTTAATAGTCTTCCTCAAGGGTGATACATGTTTGAATTTGGTGTGGGCATGCTTCATATAAGGTATGCTTTTTATTAAGTCTTGGTTGAATTAAAGCTATGCTTTTTAGTGTAAAAAGTCTTTTCAACAAAATATGTACTATTCCTGAATTTGGTGTAGGCATGCTTCATATAAGGTGTTTGGGTCTCCCTTTAATTACTTTATACTAGACTCTCTTATACCTATTTTATTCCTATAATTCATAGGTGAAATGCTATAGGAACCCTTGATTTGCACCCTAAATAATACTTCAGATTATAAAATTCAATTTTTGACAGAAATTAGATCGAAATTAGACCCCGCATCAATTTTATAATCCGAAGTATTATTTGGGGTGCAAATCCAAGATTCCTGTAGCATTACTCAATTCATGGTATCACATGCCGTATTTAAGGGAAAGTTTCTTTCTTATGCTGAGCATCATCTTATTTCTTTTGATTAAAGCAGCGCTCAGTTCTCAAAGATATGCTTGTTTACTGGACTTCAATCTTTATTTTCCCCAAGAGACTTTACAAGAAGCTCAATTTTATGCTTCAAAGATTACTTTCATCTAGTATTGACCTTGCGCGTAATAAAGGGGCAACAATTAATTAGTTAAGATTCCATCTGTTATCCATATTCTGAAGGAGGTCTATCTTTTCTGTTTGCAACTTGCAGTGGGCTAACATAGCGGCTATATAATTCATGTGCTTTCTAGTAAGAAGGCTATCTAGATTGATTGGGTTTATTGTGCATGACTTCATTAAAAACAAGGACTTCTGGTATATGAGTATTCCTATTGACACATTTTCGGCCTAGAGTCATACTTTTGAGAGTAGGCCGCTTGCTCACTGGGTTGGATATGAGATTTTGGTGGTCCGAAGCGAACTCTTAAAAAGGGGCTCTATATATTAATCTTGAAAACAAATTAACTACCTAATTTTTTATCTTTTTATTAAATTAGGATAACAACAAACATTACAATAGAATCAACCCTAATTAAGTTCTTATAGTAATGATAAAAAAAATGAGGGCGCTTATTGCACCCCCTCTTAGGGAACCCAATAATGGCCCCTCCATTTGGTCCGTCCTTTTACTCTTTATTAAAAGGTTGGATTCCACGCTTACGTGGCGTAGAAGAGAAATTGAAGCCAACCACTTTCAATTTCTCGGTTCAAAAAACAGCTATAAATTCATGAAAATTCGACACATACGAAACCCGTTTCAGCTATAAGTTGACAAAACCCGTTTCAATCTGAAACCCTTTCAACTACATACGAAACAAGGCTTACGGTTTTCCATCGCCGCCGATCTGAGAAAAAAGTCTCGGTTGCCATCTCCATCACCACCACCAATGACCTCCACCTCCTTCGCCACCACCACTACCATCATGCACCATCGCCACCATCGCCTTCACCTCCACTCTCTTCTCTTTCTGACTCTACAAACAACAACAGCACTGCCTTCCTCTCTCACTTGATTTCTCTTCCTCTCTTCTCTTTCTTTCTCTCTCCCTTTTTCTCACTCGATCTTTCTCCCTTTCTCTCTACATACATCAGCACCACCATACAGCGCCAGTTCTGATCTCTCTCCTGATTTCATCTTTTTTGTCTCTAACTTGATCTCTCTATTAATTATCTAAAAAAGAAAATAGAAAAAATATTTAAGTTCATGTGGTGGTAATGGTGGAGGTGATGGTGGGGTAGTGGAGAAGGGTGTAGGGGGAGAGAAAATAGAAAAAAAAGATAAGGTGGAGGTGACAGTGGTGTGTTGGAGGCTGTGGAGAAGTGTGTGTGTGTGTGTGTGTATGTGTGTGGCAGGGGGGTTGAAGGGTGGGGGGAGAAAACAGAAAAAAAATTTAAATGAAGATAGAGGTAACGATGGGGTGGTGGTGATGGTGGAGGTGACAGTGGGTTGATGGACGCGGTGGAGAAGGGAAGGGTACATCAACAGGCTTTTTGAACCGAGAAATTGTAAGTTGTTGGCTTTAATTTCTCCTCGACACCACATCAGTGCGGAATCCAACTGTTAATAAGAAATACAAAGACAGACTAGATGGAGGGGCTATTATTGGGCTCCCTAAAAAGGGTCGTTAATCCAAATGTATAAGGTATATGGAAATTTAGGGGCCCCATACTGCTACCTTCATTGCCTTCTCTAAGATTTTACCCTGTGTATAAAGGGAGAATAACATAACTGCCGGTCATTTGGCATGTAATACCCTGAATTTTTGAGTATTAGTTCGGGTTAGGACCCGTGTTCGAGTCCTTTTATGCTTGTCGCATGTGTGTATGTGCTTGTGTTTCTCTCTTGACTATAACTTTTACCATTTAGTTTGTATGCTAAACTAACTGATGTTATATTAATTGTGAAAGATCGTCAATTGGCGTATACGTTGTGACACCAATTGAAAATTCTTCCCTACGGTTATCTATACTCAACCGTATTCTACAATTAAGATTGGGAATCAAACTATTACCAATTTTTAATCTAGAGGGAAAAACTATGTCTAACAGCAAAAATCTATATCTCTTAATGGTTTTGATGTTACTAATGTATGTTCTTATTGTGGTTACAAAAGACACTTGCAGAATACTTGCTACTTAGAAGATGTTCACTATTCTCGGTTAAATGTGAATTTTCTCAAAAAGATTAAGGTCCTGCAAGACAAAGCAAGAGCCTTAATAGGAGAGCTGTCAAAGCTCACATGGAGCATTCAAGGAAGTTACTACTCAAATGGGTACAATGCTTACATCAAGAAGAAAAAGGGAAATAAGACAAAAAAAGTTGAGACAACTAAGCCCAAGAAAGTTAATACAAAGAAAAATTATCAATAGGTTAAGAAAGGAGAACTCAAAAGTGTTGTAGCCCTTATTTCATACAAAGCTACAGACACCCTTGATTGGTTCTTGGATAGTGGATGCAGTAAGCATATGACAGGAGATAAAACATGCTTTAGTCAATTGAAAAAGTACTCTGGAGGTAATGTAACATTTGGAGATGGAAGTACTTAAAAAGTCACGGGTAAAGGTACAGTCAAACTACCCGACATGCCAGAAATTGAGAATGTGCTCTATCTAGAAGGTATGAAAGCTAACCTTCCGAGCATTAGTCAGATTTGCGACACTAACCAATCAGTTAAATTTACCTCTTATGGTTCTGAGATTTTAGATTCTGATGGTTCTTGTGTAATGCCTAGTAAGAGAACAAGGAGTAATTGTTATATGATTGATATTTCCTTTAACCATGTGTGCAATTTGTCTAAGCTGGATACTACTCACCTATGGCATCAAAGGTTAAGTCATATCGACTAAAAAGACCTAGCAAAGTTAGCAAACAAAGAGTTGGTAAGAGGTGTGCCAAAGATAAGTAAGCATGTAGATGGAGTGTGTGGACCATGTCAAAAGGCGAAATAAACTAAAAGTCTACAAAAACCATCAAAGAATATTGCTACCACTTCTTCGTTACAATTGATTCATATGGATCTCATGGGTCCAATGCGAATCAAAAGTATAAGTGGAAAGGGGTATATACTTGTTATGGTTGATGATTTTTCTAGATTTATATAGATTGAACTTCTTAGAGAGAAATCAGATACTTTTGATGAGTTTGTTATTATATGCTAGAGAATTCAGAATGGACAGGATTGCAAGATCAAGCGTATAAGATGTGATCGTGGAACTGAGTTCAAAGACACAAAAGTTGCTGAATTTTATGATGAGCATAGCATAAAACAAGAGTTTTCAGCACCTATCACTCCACAACAAAATGGGGTTGCTGCAAGGAAGAATCGTGTGATTTAAGAAATGACTAAAGTCTTAATCCACAACAAAGAACTAGTACAAAGTTTTTGGGGTGAAGCTGTGTTTACAGCATGTTATTTTGTGAATCGAGTCTACTTGAGACCAAAAACATTGAACACTCCATACGAACTATGGTTTGGAAAGACGCCAAATTTGAGCTATCTTTGAGTTTTTGGAATTCCTTGCTATATTGTTAGAGATAGAAACATCTTGGGAAATTTAACTCCAAAAGTGATGAAGGTATCTTCATTGGTTATGCTATGGATAATCGTGCTTTTCGGGTCTTCAACAAGAGAATCGAGACAATTATGGAGTCTATTAATGTGGTTATCACACTCCAATCCCGGATTCCAATGGTCCAACCCACTTTCGAGTCAAATCCATGACCCAGGCCTCGGAGCGTGGAATTCAGGATTTTCCCGCAACTATGGTCCAACTAAGGGTATATGGAAGGTCATCTTCCTAAACTCGGAATGAAGTGAAATTTGCTAGAGTTATACATCAGAGTCTAAGTAAAACCATAATGTAAGAGGAAAATCATTTAAACATACATAACTTAAGATGTAATCAAAGAATTAGCCATATACCATCAAAATTAATCATACCATTCTAATAAAAACATTGTATCTTCAAACTACCTACATAATAATAAGTAAACTCAAATCAAACCAAATCAAACATGTTATCAATCAGTTAATGATAATCCCATATCCCATGTGATCTAATACTATTTTTCTTCATCCTTCAAGTCTCGGAATGATACATACTTCTAAGACTTAGTCTGCCTCTGTGTTTCTTGAAAGATTTGTTTCAAATTTGTCAGTGTTGGATGAAAACCTAAACCATATTTTCCTTTGTGTGACAATTGCTTGTCATTAAGGGGTTCGGTTTCTCCTTGAAGTCTGCTGCCGAGTTCTATCCTGGGAAAGAAGTTATTCTCGCAAACTAGAGCTTTGTAGACGACTGAACAGATGAGTTCTTCAGTGCAGTTGCAGATTGCTGACTCAATTCCTGGCGTGATTACTTCTTCTCTTGGAGGGTCTCTGTCATCGTGAATTACGACAATTCTTCCTGTGTGAAAGAATTTTACCTTTTGATGTAAGGTAGATACAACTGCTTTTGATTAGTAAATTGATTTCAAAAGTATTTTTGAAAAGCATGTCTTGAGAGAACAACCCTAAGTGGTTGAATAAGTTTGGAAAAGAAGAGTATGTTGTGAGGTTTTCAAAGAAAGAAAGATGGTTTTAAAGAAGGCATTGTTTGGATGGGTTTAGTGGCACAAAACTTGTAGATTTTCTGAAAAAGGTGTTAGTCATTGACCTTTGTTTTAGTTGTACCTACTGAGCTTTTCTCACCCTACGTTTTTACCCCCTACAGGAACAAGAAGAAGGAAACGAAGTTTCACTAGAAGTCTTGAGAACAAAGAAGATGGGAAAACCTTACTTTGTGAACCCGGAATCCGGCAAAGTCGTGTGAAATTGAGTCGCCACATGATTAAAGAGAATCAAGACCCTTTTATTTGGAAAACAGCTTTTCTTTTATTGAAAACTCCATTGCAATCTTCCAGTTAATGGTCTGAAATGATGAAATTCCTGGGTAAAGGAATCAGGTACTGGTTAGGAAGGTGTTAGGTACCTAACAACCGTCCGATCATGAGATCGGCTTTTACTTCACGTCTAAAGGCATTCTTTGGGAGTTCAAGATCAAACTAAGCTATACTACAATGGGAAGGCATTAAAAGCAATCTAAGGTGCCCCTAGATCTACGAGACATGGGCATAAGGTTCTGGGGAGAAAATAAAATGGGTACACCTCTCCATGCTCTAGAGATGCGTCAAAGCGCAGTGGCATGTGTGGAGATACCACACATGTACAAAAGAGGTGATATGTGCAACCGCACATATACCTCAGCATACAATAGTGACACATGCATAACAATGCACGTGTACCAACAAATACGTGATACGTTCAAAATTGGCACGTTCATTAAGACACGCTGGCATACGAAGTAGGTAAGCGACGAGGCATTAGCGTGCAAAACAGGCACATGACAAAAGAAGTGGAATGTGCAAGATAGACACGTAACCCGAGAAATTGTACGTGCGAAATAGGCACGTAATAGAAGAGTGATGTGCGAAACAGGCACGTGATAGAAGGAGGGGGTGCGCGCAAAACAGGTATGTGACGGAATGTGATGTGCAAAACAGGCACGTGACCGATAAAGGAAGTACGTGCAAAATAGGCACGTGATGACAGGTGACATGCAAAACAGGCATTTGAACGAATAAGGAAGTACGTGCAAAACCAGCACATGACAGAAGAGTAACGTGCTAAATAGGCACGTGACGACGATAAAACATTTTTTATTTTTTGAAAACTTAATTCTCTTTTATTTTGAAAAGCATGTGTCACGTGTGAGCTGCACACATGACGAAGATGACGACTCGCACACGTCCAGTGTACGTGTGCAGAGATGCATGAGAATGACCCTAAAGGCCATCAAAGATTAATCTTAGAAACCTAGTCTTTGCTTAGGAATTCTAAGACCCTTAATGTATGGCCTAGACTAATGTTATGATTTTTCTTAAAAACGATTATTTTCTATTTTATTTTTTGAAAGAGGTTTTGACCCAAAGTTGGGATCAGATCAGGACCTTCACTTAACTAAGTGAATTCCAGGACTGACCCCGAAAAGCAACAAACAACCCTAGGACTAATGCAATCTATCTTTAAGCAAGTAATCTTAGGCTAAGCACAAACAACCCTAGGACTAATGCAATTCCAGGACTGACCCCGAAAAGCAACAAAAATGAGTGAAAGGTTACTGGAATTTCCAAATTCTAAAAGAAGAAGATGATGTCACACCCTTAGACTTATCCTCCTATGATGACGTATGAAAGAAGATGAATTAATGGCAAAGAAAAATCCACTCTCTCTCTCCACTCCATTCTTCACCAAATTCTCTCTAATCTTCTCTCTTACCCCACTAATCTTTTCCTCTCCCCTCTCTGCTCTGTAGATATTCCCTTAATGGGGAAGGAAAGAGTCACTTACTGCCGCCCCTAAAATAGAAACCCTAATTTTCTCAAAGGAGAGAGAGAAGAGAAGAAAGGAAGCTCGAAGTCTAGAGGAGCTGAAAGAAGAAAAAAGGAACCAGAGACCTTTCCTTTTCTGGTAACTTTTTTTAAAGGAGAAAACTAGGGTTTCCTCTTCAACTAACCGTTAGATCAGTCACACTTAGACGGTCAAGATGAGAAGGAAGAGAAAATATCTCCTATTGATGGACACGTGTTGTGCAAGGACGGGTGGTCTTAGTTCACATGGATCGAGTGAGTTTTGTGAGAGAGAAGAAAAACAAAAGAGGTAATATTCCTCCTCCACAAAAGAGAATATTCCAAAAAATCCGTCAAGATGAGGACATGTGTCTCTCTTATTTAAAACCAACGATTCTTTTTGCACCATAGAGGAGGATCACATGTCGGTCTTCTCAAAATATTTCATTTTTTTGTTTTTTTTCAATCTCTACCAAAAATAAAAACAAGAACAACGATTTTTCTTTAAAATCAATGGGACACGTGTCATCATACAGGAGAGATTGGCCTTCTAAGGGTCGATACTAATAATATGGTAACAAGTGTCACCTATTCATTACATAAAACACATTTTTTTCATATAATTTCTTTTTTTTTAAAAAAAACACGTGTCACCACATTATGAGATCGGCCTTCCAAGGGTCGATCCCAATAGTATGGTGACACTTTGTCACCTATTCACAAAAACATAAAACCACTTTTTTTTTTTGAAAAACAAAGGGACATGTGTCACCTATAGGAGGAGATCGACCCTCTTATGGCCGATTCCAAGACTTTGGTGACACATGTCACCAACCTTTTTCAAATACCCTTTGCTTTTAATTTTTTACAAAAAGGGCCCTGTTTAAAATTTCTTAAAAATTCCGGAATGATACTTTTCTGCATCAAAAGGGATCCCACAAGCTAAAATTGGTTCCAGTTTTAGGTGTTTGTAAAATTGGTTTTGGATCTAGGTGTTTGCAAAATTTGTTCCGCTTCTAAGTGTTTGCAAAATTGGTTCTGGTTCTAGGTATTTGAGATTGAATGAATAAATCTACCTCGGCCTTAGGGAGTACCATTCCAGTTAATCGGGTCAGAAATTGGTTCAAATTCCCTTATACCTAGTCGAAGTTGACCTTAAATTTCTCACAATTACCGGTTGATGGCACCCAAAGTGGGTGCAAAAATTGGGTGTCTACAGATGCCCCTCTTTACCAGAGGCTGCTTGCAGCTAATTAGCAAAGCGGATGACATCCAATTTTTGCACATCAGCATTTGGATGATTTTTTACACGATTCACTCAGAAATACTCGGTGTAAACTTCTCGACCGCTGGAGTGCTGACGATCTATTAATCGGGGTGATGCCCACTATCGACACGGTCGAGACTGGGGCGGGATACAACTCCTTGTCGATTTCAATCGAGACTAGAGCAAATAAAAACTCTCTCTCGACAACTGTCGAGACTAGAGTTGATCGGTGACAACCGAGACTGGAGTGATATTACCTCAACTGAGGGCAGAGGCGGGTGTGCCTTTGGCAAATTTTATCTCTTTCATAAAATGTTCAAATTTTTAGTTTAGAGCATATTAGGTTTCCTCGCTTATGGCTTTGCTCATGGGTACCTGCAATGGTAAGGTCAGTTTACAATACTTAGACTATTCCTTACTTAACAAAAAAAACTTTCTTTTCATCTCGCAAACCTTAAGTCTCTGTCTGGGCAAGGTTACACCTCTTTACGTGATTGCTTTTTGAAGTGTTAGGCTCCTACATGAGATTTTCTGTAGAAGACATGAATGAAGGGACCCTGCTAGCTTTATCATTTCCAGGGGTGGTTGGGTTCAGAGGTGGTTGGGCTTTTTAATTAGTTTGGTGGGATGTAAATGAGGTTGGTGGGAGAGAGTGAGATGGTGCTCATTGGCCCCATGCTTTCCTTCCTCGATAGGTGAGATCTATAAATTAGAAGAGTACTCTCCTTGGTCCACCACCCCACCCGAGTCCCTCGGGAATCGCGACCACTTCAAAGCTTCAAACTTCCAATCATTATCTACATTTCAACATCACACTTCCCAAAGTCCTTTTTTTTCTATCTGCTTTTTCTTTCCAGGTCCTTGGTTTTCCCCATCAAGCCCCTCTCTATAGACTTTTCTTTTCCTTTCTTCATCAGATCCCAACATTCCCCTCATCATTCACTGTTCTCTATGGCTCTTGGTGCGTGGATCAGGGACATGGGTCCCCTTAAGGAAGCATTTGTCACTGTCCAAAACTTTGGGCATGTGGTTGACCTGTCCCATTTCAATCTTGATATGAACCTTATCTGAGCAGCTGCATCTCTCTGGAACAGGGATTTGAAACTTTTTCATTTCGGGTACTGTGTCCTTTGCCCGATAATTGAAGAATTTTCCACGTTGTTAGGTGTTTCCTCTGAGGGCCCCATGTTGGCTCCCCCATCGGGTGGAGTAAGTTGGAAGGAGGTGAGCCGGTTCCTCGGGGCTCGTTATCGTTTTGTACTTGACTAATTCTATGTGCGCAGGGGCTTACATATAAAAAACTTGGCCCGATTTTTTATGAATTGCGAGGAATCGAAGTTCTGATGCCATGCCTTTAGTATCTGCCTCTTGGGGCAATAACTCTTTTAACATTGATGGGCATCGTTGCTCTCCCATAGTGGTCGCGGTCATAGAATAATCTTGCGGTTTTCATTGTGCCTACAACCCTACCATGTTAAGGGAGCTCTTTGATAGCCTGGACACTTATGGAGAAACCCACCAAATTCGTGGCAGTCTTCAAATGCTTCATGTATTTGTTGCTTGCACCTATTTTATCCTCTTGTGTTTATTAATGAATCTCTCCACATGTTGCTTTTTTATACTTTATTAATGATGCTTGCTTTTTTTTTTCTTTTTTGCTCTGTAGATTCGGCTCATGGAGCATCTAAAGAGGAATGGCTATGTTGGAAATCGCATTGCCCACTTACCAAACTTAGTCGACGCTCACATCCGTCATGGTTACGAGGAAAGAGTCCTAAAGGATGCCGAGGAATGGTTGGAGGGCCTCCATACTGTGGCTGTCCGTTGGCACCTTTCATACTGGCCTGTCAATGTTTCCATGATGAGCACCCGAGGCCACTCCATTGTTTCTATCCTGAGCTTTTCACATAGAACCTTTTATTATCCTAGCTTGATTGTGCGGCAGTTTGGGATTGACCAAGGGATTCCCGACCTCTCGGACCATTTCTACGGTGTTGCCGCTTTGACACCCCCACATAATTTGGGCCACACTACGTGCTTGGAGACAGAGGCAGATTGTGTTCACCCATATTTTCCCTCGCCCTCAACCCAGTCGCTTAGAGGGGTACAGTGAGTGGCGACTGACTTTGGTTTCTCTTGATCAACCCGGGCTTCGTGCTCGTCATGGGGAGGTTGACCCGAGGAAAATGGCGGTGGAGGCGTGAGTAGCAGTAGCGGCGAAGCTGAATGACTCTGGTCCCTATTATGAAAGAGAGAGTTTCTGTTAGTCTTTTATAGTGTTGGTTTGAAGCTTAGGCAGTGTTGCCATGTTACTTTAGTTGCCATATTACTTTAGTTGTTATTTTCTTCCTTTTCTTATCTTCTTTTTGGGTCTCTGGTCTGTGATCTCTCAGATGGTGTCTGTGTGCCTGTTCTAGCTTGAAAATTGTAGTTGTGTCTCTGTAATCTGGTTATTTGCCTTTTCAATGAAAAATAAGGCTCTCTCTCTTTTAGTTCTCTGTTAGTTTTGCGCTGTTTATAATCTCAGTCCCTTCCAATACTTCAAAGTGAGAATCAGAGAAGAGACCAAAATTACTTTCATGAGCAGAGAGCGATCGGAGCCATTCAAAATAAGTGCTTGGAGTGGTACCTCTTTTGGACGGCTTGGATGGAGAGTAATCCGAAACGCCAAAAATAAGTGCTTGATGTGGTACCAGTTTTGGACGGTTTAGATTTTTCTCTATCTCCCTGTAAACAAGAGACCATAGAGACAAAAATAGGGGCTTATTTGTAAAACATTATTAAAAAGGGGTGGTTTACCAAATAACAGTAATGGGTCGGCCATTTGAAGGATGATTTCAACCTTGGCCGTCAGATTATTTAATCTGACGATTCTCGTTTTTTTTTTTAAAGAAATACAGAGAAGATTAAATTTAAAAGAGAAATGGAGGACCCCTTGTGAAAAGATTTTGAAGGAGGGTGGTCTAGCAAATAGGAAAGTGGGATCGACCTTTTGAGGGTGAAACTCGATTTCGTCGAATTTTTCAACCAGCTTGGTGAGATACTCATGGTAAGGGACCAAATTTTCGTCCTTCGATTTCCACTCTCCTTGAATCTACCTTATGATAAGGAGGGAATCGCCATATACTACCACCTTTTGAACTGAGATGGCTAGGGCTACTTTTAAGGCAGCGATGTAAACCTCATATTCCGCGATATTATTTGTACATTCGAACCCCAGCCTTATCGCGATTGGCATCCTCATTGCATCTGGAGATTCTAGGATGGCCCCTATCCCTCGGCCAATCTTGTTATGTACTCCATCAAAGTACATTTTTCATGGTATCTTTTCCTTATCCTCTTCCGGCTCAGTAGCCAAGATGTATTCATCTGGAAACTCCATCTCTGTAGCTTCACCTCCCGGGACGGGATGTACTGCCAAGTGATCTGCTATCGCTCGACCCTTGACTGATTTTTTAGTGACATAGGTGATGTCAAACTCTGATAACAATAGCTGCCACCTCGTTGTTCTTCCCGACAGAGCGGATTTCTCAAACAAGTATTTTATCGGATCCATCCTGGGGAGTAGTTGAATGGAGTGTGACAGCATATAGCGCCTCAGCCTTCTGGAGGCCCATACTAGAGCGAAGCACATCTTTTCCAATGGTGTGTATGTAGACACCCAATTTTCGCACCTACTTCGGGTGCCGTCAACCGGTAACTGGAACCAATTTTGTGAAACACTTGGAACCAGAACCGATTTTGCATAAACGGGAACCCAGAATCATCTTTGGCTTGTGGGAACCCTTTTGGCATAGAAAAATATGACTCCGGACTTTGTAGAAATTTTCCAAAGGACCTTTTTATAAAAAACTAAGAAAATAAAGGATGTTAGGAAAGAGTTGGTGACATGTGTCACCAAGGGGTTGGAATCGGCCCTTAAAGGGCCAATCTCCTTCTAAAGGTGACAAATGTCACCTACTTTTAGTTGTTTTAAAATAAAAAAGTAATAAGAAAAAGCTATTTTGAAAAAGTGATTTTGGAAAAACTTGTTTTTTTAAAAAAAAGCTATTTTTGAAAAGGAAAAAGTGATTTTGGAAAAGACAAAATTTGTTTTGAAGGATTTTTGGTTTTTTTAAAAGGTGACACGTGTCACAATGTTAGTGGGATCGGCCCTTGGAAGGCCGATCCCCCTAACGAAGTGACACATATCTATTTTAACCTTCAAAAAATAAAGGAAAAAAAGAAATAAAAAGAAAAAGGAAAATTTGATTTGGGGTGACACTTGTCACTACCTTATAGGGATCGGCCCTTGAAAGGCCGATCTCTACAAAATGGTGACATGTGTCCCATTTTCCTTTTGTTTTGTTTGTTTTGAAGAGAAAGGATTATCATACAAAAAATGCATTTGTGATATAAAAGGTGTGTTTTATAAAAAAAGGTTTTTTTATGAAAAAAATGTGTTTTGTGCGTTTGTCATTAGGTGACACATGTCACCCCATTTGGGGTATCGGCCTTTGGAAGGCCGGTCTCCCCTCTGTGGTGACATGTGTCCCACTTGTTTTAAAAGAAAAATAAAATAGTTCTCTATTTTGGGGTAGAGTTTGAAATAATTTTTGTTTTCGAATAATTAAGTAACAGGTGTCACTGTGTGATTAGGGTCGGCCCTTGGAGGGCCGATTTCCCGATTTGGAGACACACATTCTCTTTACTCAGGAGTGTTTTGGAAGCTGAGGGAGACACATGTCCCCATCTTGAGGAGAGCCTAGCAAACTCAAAATATAATGATCATGGGTCACACCACTCATAGCCAATTGGTTTTGAGTTGGAAGCACACAAACTTAATATGGTATCAGAGCGCAGGCCCACACGTGATAGGTCCAACGTCCACATGTGCTCCACGTCATGCAAAAAAAAGTTCTACGTGTTAGGCGCAAAAGAACCCCACACGTGAGGGGGCGTAATGAAAATAGTCCTACATGGGATATGAGAGCCTAGCAAACCCAATATATAATGATTCTGAGTCACACCACTCATTGCCAATTGGTTTTGAGTTGGATGCCGGACCTTTCATAATATTCTCATTTTGTGGAGGAGGAATGTTCTTTCTTTTATTTTTTTTTTCTATCACAAAAGTCACTTAATCTGTGTGAACTTAGTCTACCCACTCCTTGCACAACACCTGGCCACTAAGAGAGGATATTTTTCTTCCTCTTCATCTCAACCGTCCAAGTGTGGTTGATCTAGCGGTTAACTAGAGAGGAAACCCTAGTTTTTTTTCTTTAAAAGGAAAGTTACCCTAAAAGGAAAAGGGGCTTGGCTTTTCTCTCTTGGTTTATGGCTAGACTCTAGGTTTTCTTACATTCTCTGGTTGTTCATTTACTCTCTCTAGTTTCTTTTGTTTTTTTTTTGGTTTCTTCTGCTTCCAGCTCTCTTCTTTTCTTTCTTCCAAGCAAACTAAGATTCCAGGAAGAGATTAGTGAGGTAAGAGAGAATGTTAGGCTAAGTGAGGAGAGAGAGAGAGTAGATTCTTCTAGTTACCTTCTTTCCTACGTCATCATGGTTGGATAAGTCCAAGGGAGTGACCTCATCTTCTTCTTTTAGAATGTAGAAATTCCAGCAACATCTCACTTATTCTTCTCATCTAAAGCTAATAATATGGAGCATATTATGGATTTCTCTCTTATATTTGCTTAGTTGGATCAGTTGCAATCTCAGGTTAGTAAGTTCTTCTTTCTCTGTTAGTCCTTTTTGTAAAAAGATCAATGATAGAAATCTAAATATAATAATCTTGGTTGCTATTCTTGGTATAAAATTTGTATCCATTCTTTGTTGAGTATGTAAATGTCTTGTTCTAGAGTTTTGATATGAAATAAAGCTAGAAGTGGTTGCTATTTTTGGTATGAGATAAAATTTGGTATCTATTCATTATTGAATATGTGAATATCCTGATCTTCAATTTTGATAAAAAATAAAGTTTAGAGCTAAAAAGTGTTGGTTCCATTTATAGCATGATATAGAGTTCTCTGTTAAAAAGTATGTTATAGTCTTGTTTTCCATCTTTGTATATAATGTAATCATGAGTTAGCTATAATTTTGTTTTCCATTCCTATATATAATAAAATCATAAGTTAGTTACAATTTTGTTTTCCATTTCTGTATATCATGAAATCATGAGTTAAAAAAGGGTATGAAATAGCTTGGTTTTATAAGGATCCTTTTGATGAAAAAGCATGTCAATCTCTCTGTAGCTTTTGCATGCATAAAGGAATACCTATATTCATGAAAAGACTTTTGTGGACACATGATGGTGTGAGACCCGAGAGTAAGGTGTGGGTATATTTGTGTTGATATTATTAGAAATCATATTTTGGAAATACTTAGTGACTGAATCTGTCAATAGCTATGAATTATGTGATAGTGTTATGTTCTCATATAGTGGTTTGAGAATAAATTGTATGATAATATTGTCTTCTCATATGGTAGTTTGAGATATCTTTGTAGCCATGCACGTGTTGCAATAATCAATGTTTAAAATGCATGTTGATAGTCATTAAGATGAATTCCCTATGAGGTGATGAAGATTTTTAATGCTTGCATGTTTAATCGAAAGAAAGCGAAATATGCATGACTTGATGATGTGTAAAATGCCTTGATCTTTATGTTGAGTATGTTAGAAATGGCATGATCTTCAATGTGAATGGTTCGGATCGTGGGAAGGCCCATTGTGTTAACACAATCCAATCGTGTTTAGCTCTCTCTTTGTTTAGTATCGGAATGTCAAGTTTAATCCATTTGATACTCTTTACTCTTTTGGCATGAAGATATGATTATGCGGTGATATGATTGTGACACATGTTTGTTTGATGTATTTGCCATACATGCCATGTTAGAGATCCATGAAATACGTGCATATGCTTTGATTCATGAATTCTTTTTGATCCTATCTTGTTTTAGCTTAATTTGCGGTTTAATCCCTCTTAGGCTAGAGAAATAAATGCAAATAAGCTTTTGAATAAAATAGTTGGGACCTAAACTCCGCTTGTGGGTTATTGCACCCGAACCCCTCCATTGGGTTTTCGAAGCCCAATCAGTGCCAAACCATAAAAAACCCTAAATTAGACTTAGGTTTGTGCTTAGTCTAGGACTATTCGGGGCGGTCAAGGGATTCACTTAGTTAAGTGAAGCTCCAAATCCGGTCCCAACTTTGGGTCAAAACTTTTTTTGAAAAAATAAAATAGGAAATAATTATTTTTGAGAAAAAATCATCTCATTAGTCTAGGTCATCCATTTAGGGCCTTAGAATTTCTAAACAAAGACTAGGGTTCTTAGACTATTTTTATTTGACTTTTAAAGTTGCTCCCATATATATCCGCATATGCACACTGGACGTGTGCGAGTCTTTATCTTCGTCACGCGTGCAGCCCGCACATGTCATATGCTTTTCAAAATAAAAAGAGAGAATCAATTTTTTAAAAAATAAAAAATGTTTTATCATCGGCTTTACACATCTTTCATCGTCACGTGCCTGTTTTGCATATATGATCTTTTGTTATGTGCTGATTTTGCATGTTCCTTCATCACGTGCCTGTTCTGCACGTCGTCCATCGTCACGTGCCTATTTTGAACGTACGATCTTTTATTACGTGCTAGTTTTGCATGTTCCTTAGTCACGTGCCTATTTTGAACGTCATCCACCATCACATGCCTGTTTTTGCATGTACGATCTTTTGTCACGTGCTGGTTTTGGACGTTCCTTCATCACGTGCCTATTTTGTACGTCATCCATCATCACGTGCCTATTTTGCACATGATCTCTCGTCACCTGCCGATTTTGCACGTACGATCTTTTATTATGTGCCTACGTCGCACATCTTTCCTATGTTACGAGCCTGTTTTGCACGTACGATCTCTCGGGATACACGCCTATTTTGCACGTACCCCCCTTTTTCTTATCACGTGCCTGTTGTGCATGTACCACCCTCGTCGCGTACCCGTTTCGTATGCATGTGTTGCTTAGTGTACGTGCCAGTTTTGCACGTATCACTTGTCTGTTGGTGCACGAGCATAGTTATGCACGTGTTACTATTGTATGCTTAGGTATATGTGCGGTCGCACATATTACCTCTTTTATGCACGTGTGGTATCTTCACACGTGTCACCGCACCTTGACGCACCTCCAGAGCATAGAGAGGCGTACCCATTTTAATTTTTGCCCCAGATCCTTATGCGATATCACATAGATTTAGGGGGCACTATACATTACTTTTATCTCCTCCCCATTGTAGCATAGCTTAGTTTGATCATAAATTCCCAAAGAATGACTTTAAACGTGAAGTAGAGGCCGATCTCACGATCAGGTGGTTGTCAGGTGCCTAACACCTTCCTGACCCGTACCTGGATTCCCTTACCCAGGAATCTCTTCATTGCAGAACACCGACGGGAAGATCGCCATAGAGTTTTTCGATAAAATAGAAGCGGTTTTCCAAATAAAATGGGTCCTGATTCTCTCTAATCAAGTGTCAACTCCATCACGTTCATACGACTCTTTAGTCGTTATACATTATCACTTCTTCGTGGACGAATTCGGGACTTTTTCCTCCTTCGGGAGTACGAGGCCCCGGATTTTCTCGGATTCACAGTGTATCTCATTTCATATCCTGACAGCGACTTACTAATATAATGTATGGCCCTTTCCTTCCCGCTGTCTTCATGGTACTACCCCAGTTATGTAAAGGATTAAGGGTTTTCCTGGGATAGGAGGAATAAACACATGAGGAGTCAGTAGGTAATGTTTGAAATTCTCAAATGCTTTCTGGCAATCCTCATTCCATATTTTTGGCGTATTCTTTCTCGATAGTTTGAAGATTGGCTCGCAAATTGGAGTCAACTGAGCGATAAACCAACTGATGTACTGAATTCTTCCTAGAAATCCCCTTATTTCTTTTTCGTTCTGAGGCGGGGGCATGTCTCTGATAGTTTTTATCTTTGTTGGGTCTACCTCTCTGTGGCTGACAATGAACCGTAGCAGCCTCCCAGATTTGGCACCGCAGACACACTTATTCGGATTGAGCCTTAACTTAAATTTTCTGAGCCAGTTGAAGAGTTTCTTCAAATCCTTGGTATGGTCTTCCCTCCTTTCAGATTTCACGATCATGTCATCCACATATACCTCAATTTCCTTGTGAATCATGTCGTAAAATATTGTGGTCATTGCCCTCTGGTAAGTTGCCCCTAAATCATGTCGTGAAATATTGTGGTCTTAACTTAAATTTCTTGAGCTGGTTGAAGAGTTTCCTCAAATCCTTGGTATGGTCTTCCCTTCTTTCAGATTTCGCGATCATGTCATTCATATATACCTCAATTTCCTTGTGAATCATGTTGTGAAATATTGTGGTCATTGCCCTCTGGTAAGTTGCCCTTGCATTCTTCAATCTGAATGGCATTACCCGATAGCTATAGACTCCCTAGCAAGTAATGAACGATGTTTTGACCATGTCCTCCTCCGCCATTTTGATCTGGTTATATCCGGAGAACCCATCCATGAAAGATAATAAACTGTGACCAGTGGCGTTGTCAACCAAAATGTCAATATGTGGGAGTGGAAAATCATCCTTTGGGCTAGCCTTATTGAGGTTTCCGTAATCAACACACATCCTGGCCTTTTCGTCCTTCTTAGGTACCGGGACTATGTTTGCCAGCCAATCAGTATAATCGACCTGTACCAAGAATTTGGCATGCAACTGCTTTATGATTTCCTCTTTGATCTTCACTACCGATTCTGGCCTCATCCTTCTGAGCTTCTGCTTGACTGCATATCTGTATCCAGCCCGGCATGTCTTCGTAAGACCAGGCAAAGTTATCTTTGTACTTTCTTAGTAACTTGATCCGTGTCTTTCTTTCCTCTTTTGTCAAGGTAGTCCCTATCTTGACTATTTGAGGTTGGTCCTCAGAGTTCAAGTTTACCAGTTCGACGTCATCTTCGACTGATTATGGCTTACACTCATGCTGGTCCAGCAGCTCTTGAATTTCCTCTAGAATCTCCTCCAGGAAGGGGATCCTTTCGTCTTCTCTGAAGATAATATTGGTCAGTGGTTGGATATTTCCTCCTAGTTTTTTTAAATGAGACAAATTTCAGCATAGACAAAATCCATTATCAATTTTGGGGTTCTGTAAAACAAAGATAGATATAAGATTTTAACAAAACAGAAACCAATATCAATTCGGGGATTTTGGAAAACAAAGCTCGATTTAGGATTTTATGAAACCAAAATAAAAAATTAAAACCTGTTCATGCTCACAAACGAAAATCAAAACATAAGAAAGATTACTAAAAATTCTGCTGTAACCTAAAGATGAAATTTTAGTGGTGATCGATTTAGGGTTTTATAAAAGCAAAGATAAAAAATCAAAACCTATTTCTGCTCACAAACGAAGAACAAAGCTGAAGAAGGGTTGAAGAAAATTTCGCTGTAACCTAAAGAGGAAATGGTAGTGGTGATCGATTTAGGGTTTTCTAAAACACAAAATCAAAAAATCAAAACCTATTTTGGTTCATCATAATCGAAGAACAAAAAAATTAAAGAAGTGAATTTCGTTGTAAATTAAAGAGGTGATAAAACTCATACCTGCTGAAAGTAGGCGTTAATGGTGGTGATGGTTAGGTTAAGTTAGTGAGGCTATGCAGTGCAGATCGAGAGATAGAGAGAGAGGGAGAGAGAGAGAGAGAGAGCTTGTTGCCAAATGCAGTACAGATCGAGAGAGAGATAGAGCTTGCTGCTGAATGCAGTGCAGATCGAGAGATAGAGAGAGAGGGAGAGAGAGAGAGAGAGAGCTTGTTGCCAAATGCAGTACAGATCGAGAGAGAGATAGAGCTTGCTGCTGAATGCAGTGCAGATCGAGAGAGAAAGAGCTTGCTGCCGGCTGGGTGGTAGTTCCTTCTTGCTGCCGGCTGGTATTGGTTCCTTCAGATGAAGATCTCGACCATGGTCCAATGTGATGAAGATTTTCAGAGAGAGAAACAGGAAAAAAATGAAAAATAATACCCCATGATGTCACTTCGTGAGTTTTGAGAAGAGAAAGAAAGAGAGTGGAGTGAAACAAGATAGATAGGATGCGCAGTTTTGCTAAAAAATTAAAAGAAAAAAATTATTTAGCGCCATAATAAATTGAGGTGTTTTACGGAATTTCAACAGGCTTAGTGCAGAGAGATAGTTCTGATCCGTCGATATATATCTTGACAGTTAATTACTGTCAAAGAATAAATTGACGATTATATACTGTCGTTTTTGCGGCAACCAAGGGTCGAAAAAATCCCTTTTGGACGTAGTGCTGAGATGAAACCTACCGCAACCATGGGTTTTCCTTTTCCTGACAATGGGATCAAAAAGAATATGCAGATGCAATGCAGATGAATGGGTGCGTGCCATATGTGTGTGCAAAGCCCGAGAAGTGTTAGATCATAAATTCCCAATCATGCCCTTAATCGCTTTTCAAGTTAGATTCCTGACTATCCCCAGTGGCGTCGCCAGTCTGTGAACCCAGAATCTGGCACCGCCCCACACTATCTATCTCCGAAGGAGAAGAGAAGGAATGTGTCACGAATTCGTCCACAAAAAATGATGTGGGTAGAAAATCGACTAAAAAGTTGTATGAAAATGGAGTCGCCACCAGATTAAAGGGAATCAAGACCCTTTTGTTTGGAAAACCGCTTTTTTTTATCGAAAACTCCATTGCGATCTTCCGGTCAATGGTATGCAATGAAGAGATTCCTGGGTAAGGGAATGCAGGTACAGGTCAGGAAGGTGTTAGGCACCTGACAACCGCCTCATCGTCAGATCGGCCTCTATTTCATGTCTAAGGGCATTCTTTGGGAATTCAAGATCAAACTAAGCTATACTACAATGGGGAAGCAATAAAAGTAATTTAAGGTGCCTCCTAGATCTACGTAACATGCGTATAAGGTTCTCGGGCGAAAATAAAATGGGTACGCCTCTGCATGCTCTAGAGATGCGTCAAAGCGCAGTGACTCATGTGGAGATACCACATATGCACAAAAGAGGTGATATGTGCAATCGCACATTTACCTAAGCATACAATAGACACATGCATAACTATGCACATCAACAAACAAATGATACGTGCAAAATCAGCACGTTCACGAAGACACGCTAGCATACAAAACAGGTACGTAACGAGGGATGGGCGTGCAAAACAGGCACGTGACAAAAGACGGGGAATGTGCAAGATACACATATCCCAGGAAATTGTACGTACGAAATAGGCACGTAACAGAAGAGTGGCATGCGAAATAAGCATGTGACAAAAGGAGGGGGTACGCGCAAAACATGCATGTGACGGAAAGTGACATGCAAAACAGGCACGTGACTGAAAAAGGAAGTACGTGCAAAACAGGCATGTAAAGGCAGGTGACGTGCTAAATAGGCACGTGACCGAAAAAGGAAGTACGTGCAAAACCGGCACATGATAGAAGAATAACGTGCAAAACAGGCACATTACGACGATAAAACATTTTTTATTTTTTGAAAACTTGATTCTCTTTTATTTTGAAAAGTATGTGTCACATGCGAGCTACACACGTGACGAAGATGACGACCCGCACAAACGTCCAGTGTATGTGTGCAGAGATGCAGGAGAATGACCCTAAAGGCCCTCAAAGATCGATCTCGGAAACCTAGTCTTTGCTTAGGAATTCTAAGACCCTAAATGTATGGCCTAGACTAATGATATGATTTTTCTTGAAAATGATTATTTTCTATTTTATTTTTCAAAAGAGTTTTCGACCCGAAGTTGGGATTAGATCAGGAACTTCACTTAACTAAGTGAATTCTAGGACCGACCCCGAAAAGTAACCCTAAGACTAATGCAATCTATCTTTAAGCAAGCAATCCTAGGCCAAGCACAAACTTAAGTCTATTTTAGGGGTTTTTCTGGTTTGACATCTATTGGGCCTCGAAAGCCCAATGGGAAGAAGTGGGCCAATAAACTCGCAAAGGGGGTTTAAGTCCCAAATGTTTTATTCAAAAGCTTATTTGCATTTATTTCTCTAGCTCAAAAGGGATTAAGCTGCAAATTAAGCTAAAACAAGATAGGATCAAAATGAATTCAGAAATTAAATCATATACATATATTTCATGGATTTCTAGCATGGCATGTATGGCAAACACATCATGCAATCATGTGACGCAATCATATCATTGCATAATCCTATCATCATGCTAAAAGAGTAAAGAGTACCAAATGGATTGAACTTGATATTTCGGTACCAAATAAAGTAAGCTAAACGTATTTGGATCGTGTTAATCCAATGGGATTTTCCACAATCCAAACTATTCACATTGAAGATCATGCAAAATCTAACATGCTTTTCACAAACATTAAGGCATTCTTATCTCATTCATCATGTGATCATGCTCATTTTGCTCTCTTTCTACAAAACATGAGTATACAAATCAACTTCATGGCAATCAACATATGCATTATTCATTTGACCCTAGAGGGAACATGCTTTCACGAGTTTCTAATTAGCCAAAGTTATCATGCAATTTATTAAAGTGAACCACCACTATTATACAAATCGCAAAAATCAGTCTCTAACCATATGCATGATTTCTCACAACAATGATCCAAGCTAATTATCAATCTTCAACTAATTACAACACTATATTATTGTCTACTCTCGATTCTCACTTAAGCATGCTCATCAAAAACACTTTTCTTGAATATGGGCTACCTTTTAATCATACAAAAGTTACTGCAAATTAGGCCATACACGCAAACATTCACAATTCTTTCATAACATGCAAGATATTATAACCAGAAAGTTAAGTATGCCATTTTTATTTCAAGGTTCTAATATATACAAAAAGGGAAGCTAGACATGCTTTTTAGCTCAAAATCTCATTATATACAAAAATGGAAAACAAGATTGTTACATACTTTTCAATATAGAACTTTATTTCATACCAAAAATGGAAACCAATACTGCCACTCACTTTTAGCTCTAAACTTTATTTCACATCAATGAAGAACAAGATATTCACATACTCAACAAAGAATGGATACAAATTCTATTTCATACCAAAAATGGCAATCAAGATTATTACATTTAGATTTCTAACATGGATTCTTTTTACAAAAGAGAGGATTAACAGAGAAAGAAAAGCTTACTAACCTGAGATTGCAATTGATTCAACTAAGCAAATATAAGAGAAAAATCCATAATATGTGGTTTTAGATGAAAAGAATGAGTGAAAGAAAAATCCAATCTCTCTCTCCACTCCACTCTTTACCTAACTCTCTCTAATCTTCTCTCTTACCCCACTAATCTTTTCCTCTCTACTCTCTGCTCTGTAGATATTCTCTTAATGGGGAAGGAAAGAGTCACAGCTGCCCCTAAAATAGAACCCTAATTTTTTCAGAGGAGAGAGAGAAGAGAAGAAAGGAAGCTTGAAGACTGGAGGAGCTGGAAGAACAAAAAAGGAACCAGAGACCTTTCCTTTTCAGGTAACTTTCCTTTTAAAGGAAAAAACTAGGGTTTCCTCTTTAAATAACCGTTAGATCAGTCGCACTTGGACGGTCGAGATGATAAGTAAGAGAAAATATCTCCTCTTAGTGGCCACATGTTGTGCAAGGAGTGGGTGGTCTTAGTTCACATGGATCGAGTGAGTTTTGTGAGAGAAAAGAAAAACAAAAGAGGTAATATTCCTCCACAAAAGAGAATATTCCAAGAAATCCGTCAAGATGAAGACATGTGTCTCTCTTATTTAAAACCAAAGATTCTTTTTGCGATCACATGTCGGTCTTCTTAAAATATTTCATTTTTTTTTCAATCTCTTCCAAAAACAAAAACAACAATTTTTCTTTAAAATCAGTGGGACACATGTCACCATACAGGAAAGATCGGCCTTCCAAGGGCCGATCCCAATAATGTGGTGACAAATGTCACCTATTCATTACATAAAACACATTTTTTTCTTATAATTTCTTTTTATTTTTATTTTTCAAAAAAATAAGACAACTGTCACCATATTAGGGAGATCAGCCTTCTAAGGGCCGATCCCACTGATATAGTGACACATGTCACCTGTCACCACATTATGAGATCGGCCTTCCAAGGGCCGATCCCAATAATATGGTGAAACTTGTTACCTATTCACAAAAACATAAAACCATTTTTTTTAGAAAAACAAAGGGACATGTGTCACCTATAGGAGGAGATAGGCCCCTTAAGGGCCGATTCCAAGACTTTGGTGATAGATGTCACCAACCTTTTTCAAATACCCTTTGCTTTTAGTTTTTTACAAAAAGTCCTTGTTTGAAATTTCTAAAAAAGTCCGGAATGATAATTTTCTGCATCAAAAGGGATCTCACAAGCCAAAATTGGTTTTGGTTCTAGGTGTTTGTAAAATTGGTTCTAGTTCTAGGTGTTTGCAAAATTGGTTCTGGTTCTAAGTGTTTGCAAAATTGGTTCCGGTTCCAGGTATTTGAGATTGAATGAACAAATCTCCCTCGACCTTAGGGAGTACCATTCTAGATAATCTAGTCAGGAATTTGTCCGAATTCCCTCATGCCCAGTTGAAGTTGACCTGAAATTTCTCATAATTACCAGTTGACGGCACCCAAAGCGGGTGTGAAAATTGGGTATCTACATGCTTCATTAACTGGTCCACAAAAGAGAACCAAAAATTCAACCAAGAGTAAAACCTAGTGCAGAAGCCATCGTCATCTAAAAGAAGCCAGAACTTCTAGACGAAGCAATATATGAAGGGTTATCTACTCTCTTCGGACTCGGTTATGAAGATAAGCATCTTCCAGGAGCGGTACAGGTTTGTACGGTTCTCCTCGAGCCCTACTCTGATCCCTTAATCTTAATTCGTCCATTAAATGGACATTCTACTACTAGTACTAACAATACTGCAGGAACACTCATCAGTGCCACTTCAGCAGGTTAACAAAAAAAGATAACCTGAAAACAGCAGTAGTTGGACTACCCTCATGTAAGGATGGAATGTCAACATCCCTGAGCATTATAGAGTTGCATTTTCATCTTCTATATTTTCTAAAAAACAAAAAAAATAAAAAACTAGAAAATACAAAACGATTTCAAAAAATTTTGGAAAATCAAAAACTTTCGAAAGCATAGTTTTGGATCTAACTTCCGATTACAGGGAAGATGTAGTGTCCAAAGATAATTATGAGGAAATCATTCCAAATGAAATCCTTAAATCACTGGACCAACTCGAGGATAAGCCCCAACCAGTTGAAGAAGAAGTCGAGATTGAGAACCTAAGCACAGAAGACAAGCCTCAAACGATGAAAATTGGGACTACCTTATCCTTGGATATAAGAAGGGCAATGATCAAACTACTGTCAGAGTACGAAGACATCTTTGCCTGGTCTTATGAAAACATGCCTAGACTTGAAACTAGCATTGTAGAGTACCACTTGCCAATATATCCGGATGCTAAGCCAGTCAAGCAAAAGCTCTACAGAATAAGGCCAGAATGGGCCGTCAAGATTAAAGAAGAGATAACGAAGCAGCTCGACGCTTAGGTTCTAGTCTTCATCATACTCAGATTGGCTAGCCAACATAGTCCTTGTACCCAAAAAGGACGACAACGTCCGAATGTGCATCGACTATAGAAATTTGAACAAGGTAAGTCTTAAGGACAACTTTCCATTGCCACTCATCAACATTTTGGTTGACAACGCAGCAAGTCATGGATTGCTATCATTAATGGATGGCTACTCAGGCTACAACCAGATCAAAATGGCAGAGGAAGACATGGACAAAATTGTATTTATCACACCATGGGGAGCTTAATGTTACCAAGTAATGCCATTCAGTCTAAAAAATGCAGGTGCAACTATCAGAGAGCGATGACCATCCTATTTCATGACATGATTCATAAGGAAATAGAAGTCTACGTCGATGACATAATCGCCAAGTCTCGAACACGCGAGGAGCACATCCCAGTCCTGACAAAGCTATTCAAAAGGCTCAAGAAATTCAAGTTGCGGTTAAATCCAAGCAAGTGCATCTTCGGCGTAGAATCAGGGAAGTTATTTGGTTTCATTGTCAGTCACAGAGGCATCGAGATAGATCCACAGAAGATCAAAGCCATCACAAAAATGCCTATTCCAAACAATGAGAAAGAAATACGAGGTTTCCTAGGAAGAATCCAATACATCAGCAGGTTCATAGCACAACTCACACCCATTTGTGAGCCTATCTTCAAACTGCTACGATGTACCCAAAACATGGAACGAAGGTTACCAAGAGGCATTCGAAAAGATCAAAGGCTATCTGACAAATCCTCCAGTTTTATTCCTCTAGTTCCAGGTAAAACTCTATTACTCTACATTTCTATGACAGAAATATCCATGGGAGCAATGCTTGCACAATATGATAAGAACAATCACAAAGAACGTGCCATCTATTACATGAGTAAGACACTTTCAGTGTACGAGGTCAGACACACTCTCCTTAAAAAGACTTATATCGCATTAATATGGTCCACACGCCATCTCAGACACTATATGCTGTCTCACTCAATCCAACTCCTTGCAAGAATAGATCTAATCAAGTATCTATTCGAAAAGCCGACCCTATCAGGGAGGACCGCACGATGGAAATTGCTCTTATATCGAAATTCTACATCATGTATATTACTCAAAAGTCAACCAAAGGGAAAGCAATCGCCGATCTACTCGCCTCACAACCTATCATAGATGATAAGACTTTAAAAGTAGAATTCCCAGACGAAGATATTCTTGTTGTTGATCAAGATAAACCATGGAAGATGTACTTCGATGGTGCTCATAATCAAGCAGGCTGTGGAGTAGGGGCAATCCTAATATCTCGCGATAATGTTGGAACTCCCATTGCCATTAAGCTCAAATTTTCATGCACTAACAATGTTACAGAATATGAAGCATGCATCGCAGGTCTGCAAGCCACACTCGCTATTTCGGTTTGAACAATAGAGGTGTATGGAGACTCACTGTTGATTATCAATCAAATTCAGGGATTATGGAAGCTCAAAGATGAAAAGTTAATCCCGTATCATGAATTCCTTCTGAAATTAACCAAAGAAATCGAGCATGTCGAATTCCACCACATTTATAGGGACGAAAATCACTGTGCCAATGCACTGGCTATCCTAGCTTCTTGGTTATCAGTACCAGATAGATCTATAGTCCAACCGATCGAAGTTGTTCAACAGGATGATATCACATACTGTCTTTAGATAGGGATATCAACAGAGTTCCCAGACGGACAACCCTGGTTCTCAAATATCAGGAGATTCCTCGAGACCAAGATTTCTTAGAAGAAGCTTCAAAGTAAGAGCGTTATTTTCTAATCTTTGAAGGAATCCTCTTCAAACGATCCTATGAAGGAACGTTATTAAGATGTGTCGACGAGAAGGAAGCAAGAATTCTTCTAAAAAATGTACACGTGAGAGTGCGTGGTCCCCACATGAATAGGAACATGCTAGCCGAGAAAACCCTCAGGAATGGCTACTACTGGACAACCATAGAATCCGATAGCATCAAGTTTGTGCGAAAATGTGATCAATGTCAGATCCACAGCAATCTGATACATTCTCTACCATTGGTACTCCACACTTTCGGATCACTATGGCCTTTTTTTACATGGGGAATAGACGTGGTGGGGAAGATAAGCCCACCATCATCAAATGGTCATTGCTTCAACATTGTTGCAATTGACTACTTCACAAAATGGGTAGAAGCATTCTCCTGCAAAAGCATAAAATCTGGACCTACCGCGAGGTTTATACAAAGGCACATCATATGTAGATACGAAGTACCACATAAGATCATCTTAGACAATGGGACTAACTTTGTCAGTTCAAAAGTCTCCCAACTACTTCAAAGCTACAAAATAAAGCATCATAATTCTTCACCACATAGGCCGCAAATGAACAGGGCAGTAGAACCTGCTAACAAAATTCTGGTAAGAATTCTCAAAAAGATGATTGTCACTTATAAGGACTGGAGCGAAAAATTGCCTTTCGCACTCTGGGGGTATCGCACATCGATATGCACTCCTATAGGGGTAAATCCTTTCTCGTTGGTATACGGAATGGAATCAGTGCTCCTAGTCGAAGTGGAAATCCCAACTATGAGGATACTCAAAGAAGGACATGTTCATGAAGAAGATTGGATCTGCGACAGGGTGGAAGAGCTAAATCTCATCGACGAAAAAAGGTTAAAATAGCTTGTCACTCTCAGGCCTATCATTAGAGAATCATCCAAAGCTTCAACATGAAGGTTCACCCAAGATTATTCAGGAAGGACGACCTCGTACTCAAAAAAGTCCATCCAGTCTTGCGCAAAGACCCAGGGGAAAGTTCAGACCGAACTGGGAAGGACCGTACATCATCAAAAAGATTCTTTCAGGCATGGCAACATACCTAATAGACCTAAATAGGGAAGACATAAGAGGACCTACAAATGCCGATCAACTCAAGATATACTATGCATAGGTAAGTCACTCAAAAAAAGCGTTAGAGACTCAAAAAGAGAGGCTATTTTTATCCAATCTAAAAAGCCAAAAAGTGTGGAACCAGGAATAGAAACAGTCAATACCACTAGAAGCTAAGTTTGAGCCTGAAGCATTTTCTTTCAAAAGTCAGAAAAATCTCCCTACCAAAAATCTTACTCCCTAAAAGCTAGGGGCAAGAAGTCAAGCAAATAGCATGTTCGCATCCAAAATCAAGGGGCAGATGCTGCAACAAAAACTTGTTCCCAATCAAGGATCAGGTAATCAAAAATCCCTCAACCAAAGCAGGTGAAAGTCTAAAATCCTTACGGTTATTAGTTGGAATAACCGTATGTCAATGTGACTAAGGTTAAGGATTACACAATCACCAAATAAAAATAATGTTGGTGATAAAGATGGAAACTAAAATCTCTAGTCAAGAGTATTGACTTATTCGATTCTTTAATATGCGGAAACAAGAATCGAATATTTCAATCTCTTAATAAATGTAAAGAAATGCACAAGAGATTTTGTTTACGAGGAAACCCAAACTGGGAAAAACCCCGGGACCTAGTCCAGAAAATAATCCACTAAAAGAAATGAAAACTTACAAACCGATTTACCACTCGATGGACACGAATTACGACTCCCTCTACGCTCCAACAGCTACGGTGTATAGTTCTTCAACAAATTCGAACTCCACGAATTTGCCTCTTAGTAGATGATGATGCGTCTCCAACTTGACCTCCGCAAGTCCCGCACCATGAACCAATACTTGACTCTTCAAGTATCACCACTTGCTTGACACTTTCAAGCTTCACCACCGGAATACCACCGGCACACAAAAACAGAGTTTTGGTTTAAAGTGGGAAGGATTTGAACCAAGTTCAACAAGCTTGAGAACTAAGAATTTCGAGTTTGAAAAACTCTCAAGAGCTTGTTGAGGTGAGGGGTGAATGGTTGATTGAATACTGGAGATTCAACCCCTATTTATAGTGAAGATGTCCAGCTCAATCCTAGACTAAATTATTAGTTCTAGGTCTAATGGTAGACACCATTATTGGGGATGAGAGAATAATCCATTGAGCCTCTCATCCCACTTAGAAATGTTTTCCCATGCTCAATTATCTCCCTGAAACAAGGCTTAGAGGGAGATGAGCAATAATGTGTTAAAAAGTTACTTTACAGCTCAGAAAATCGCACTAAAAAAAAAGAATCTGGGCGTTGGTTTCGAAATCAAGCCAGTCGGTTTCGAAACCAACATGTGGTTTCGAAACTGACCTGATTTGGTTTCGAAACCAACAAGCACCTGTGATGGTTATTGTCTTTTGGTTTCGAAATCAACAGGTTGGTTTCGAAACCAAACTTCATCTGAAGATAGATGTGGTTTTGGTTTCGAAACCAAACTGTTTGGTTTCGAAACCAAAATTCATCTGAAGACAGATGAGTTTTGGTTTCGAAACCAACAGTTTTGGTTTCGAAACCAAACTTCATCTGTCATCAGATAAAGTTTGGTTTCGAAATCAAACTGAGGTTGATTTCGAAACAGACTTTTCCCTATATAAAAATAACACCATCAATGCAGTTGGTTTCGAAACCAAGCTTCTTGGTTTCGAAACCAAAACTGTCCAGATTAAATTTTTATCTTTTAAAACACATTTTATCAAGAACAAACAGTGTGGGAAACACTCTTAGCAATCTAACCACCTATGGTACTTAGTGTTCTAAGTCACTTACCATCCTAGGATGTCTTCCGGTGGTGAGTTGAGTTCTTCGGAGCCTTTGTAGATTTCTTCTCTTTCAACCGAAGTGAACCGAGACTCACTAGACTCTAACTCAGAATTACAAGAGATCATCTTGAGTTAATTTTTGACACGAAATTCGACAAACATAAAACATGGACCTTTCAATCTCCCCCTTTGTCGATTTCGTGACAAAAACCATTTAAGAGAAATAAAAAAAATAACCCTTCCCCATTACAGCATAATTCCTCTTACAATGTACTCAAGACATAATAAAGACACACTCCCCCATAGTTATGACATCTAAACCTTAGGAGTAATCTTTTGATGATTTCCTGCAAAGAATTCAAACTCATTCCAGAACAAGATAATACAGATAAGTAAGAAAATACAGTATCTTGTAATGAAAAACACATGAAAAACATAGGGATTTCAACCACTCCCCCTATGTATTTGAATTCTCTCCCCCATAGTTATATATACTCCCTGTTGGGTAATCAATTAGAATGATAAACACTTCTCCCCCTTTTTGTCAGAAATAGACAAAGGTGAAGAAGGAAAAAAAATTCCTGCAAGAAGATACATTCAGGTATATATGGAGAAAGGAAATAACTGATGCTTTGACAAGAAAAGAAAAACTGAATCATCCATCAATTGTTCTAGCTTTCCAAGAATCAGATAATAGAGTTTTAAAGAGTGAAAGATGAAGCCGCAAATGAAAGAAATAAAAATGAAGTATCATTTACAACTAACAAAACAAAAAATAGCAACTAGCTATCCATCGTATCAGCACTGGAGGACTCCGCAACAGTAGAAGAAGGTGGAGGAATGTCCTCATCTCCATCAGAACTGGAGGATTCACCAGAGGAATCCTCATCTTCAGTGTCATCATCAGGCTCAATAGGGCGATCATGACTGGTCTTGGATCTCCCCTCTTCTGGCACAGCAGGAATGCCTTCAACCCCAACCTTTGCAGCAATGGCATTCACAACGGGCACCAACATCTTCATGTATGCAAGGATGGTGTTGGTGGCCTGTACTTGTGCAACCCGTGCCTGTCGTCGAATCTCCCTCCGAGTATGTCTGGAAGTACTAGCAAGTACAGGAGGGATCGAAGGAGAAGGCTCAGTAGTAGCAGGAGCAGGAATCCCGGACTCTGGAGCAGCAGCAGGGTCAGGAGCAGGAGCTTCCATAGATTTTAGGTGTCCTGTGATGCGCTTGACCGTACCAACAGAGATAGGGCGCATAGCTTCGAGAACAACCTCATGAGAAGGAATAGCAACTCCGAAATGTTGAAAGATTTTCTCAATAAGCTTAGGAAAGGGAAGCAAGTGGGAATATGTGGCATACTTATTGATTGTGATCATTTGATACACAATAAAATCCGCCATCTTCAGTTTAGTCCTAGTTCCCAAATGAAACAGAAACTCAGCCATGTCGTCACTGAGTTTGCTCCGATTCCCAGAGCAAGGGAAGAGATTAGTTGCAGCAATGTTCCCTAAAACCTTATAGAATAAGGTGCACCTAGAGGCAGGGAAACTTCTTCTCCACCCAAAACGTTCCCCAGCCAATTCTTCTGCAATGGCTTCGGCGCTAGGTAGATATTCCACCTCAGTGTCACGCTCGGGAGGGAATTGAAGTGCCTCCGCATCATCCTCGAAATCGAGGAGAGAGGCAATGAGAGGACTATCCACAATAAAAGGTTTTCCACAAACCATAGTTGAAAACTTAAGACCCTTCTCATCAATATGGTGAAAATTCGAGTAGAATACTCGAACAAGTCTTGGGTAGGCATTCCCATTGCCATTAAACAGCCTATCCCAGTTGCGAAAATTCAACCTTGATTGAATTTCAAGAAGAGTTACATCCTTGTACCAATTAACTTGTCGCTCAACGACAAGAGAACGCTTTTGAAAGTTTTGGATGTAAAGATTGTAACAATTTGCCGAATAAAATTTTTCTTTTGTTCTAGGGCAAATGAAGGATTGGGATGAACCCATGGAGGATCTTGGCCTTTTGGGGTTGGGAGTGGAAGAGGTGGAAGGGTTTGTGCGGTTTGAAGACATGATGAATCCTAAACACAGAACTAGGGTTCAAACACAGGAAAATAAGGAAGATCAAGAGAGGAGGAAGAAGGCTTACCAAGATGGAGAATGCGTGAAAAAGCCTAGCACTTGATCAAAATCTTTTGCAAAACCCTTAAGAATCCACTTCTTGTGTCTTTCGAAATCCCAAGAAAATTTGAGAAGAAATCGAGTGGGTTTCGAAACCCTTTTATAAACCCAAAACAAATACTCCCAAAAATGCCCCTGAAAATGCGTGAAATACGCGGCGGTTTCGAAACCAAAAGGGTTGGTTTCGAAACCGAGACAAAAACTGTCTTCAGGTGAGTTTTGGTTTCGAAACCAAAAGGGTTGGTTTCGAAACCGAGACAAAAAATGTCTTCAGGTGAGTTTTGGTTTCGAAACCAAAAGGGTTGGTTTCGAAACCGAGACAAAAAATGTCTTCAGGTGAGTTTTGGTTTCGAAACCAAAAGGGTTGGTTTCGAAACCGAGACAAAAAATGTCTTCAGGTGAGTTTTGGTTTCGAAACCAAAAGGGTTGGTTTCGAAACCGAGACAAAAAATGTCTTCAGGTGAGTTTTGGTTTCGAAACCAAAAGGGTTGGTTTCGAAACCGAGACAAAAAATGTCTTCAGGTGAGTTTTGGTTTCGAAACCAAAAGGGTTGGTTTCGAAACCGAGACAAAAAATGTCTTCAGGTGAGTTTTGGTTTCGAAACCAAAAGGGTTGGTTTCGAAACCGAGACAAAAAATGTCTTCAGGTGAGTTTTGGTTTCGAAACCAAAAGGGTTGGTTTCGAAACCGAGACAAAAAATGTCTTCAGGTGAGTTTTGGTTTCGAAACCAAAAGGGTTGGTTTCGAAACCGAGACAAAAAATGTCTTCAGGTGAGTTTTGGTTTCGAAACCAAAAGGGTTGGTTTCGAAACCGAGACAAAAAATGTCTTCAGGTGAGTTTTGGTTTCGAAACCAAAAGGGTTGGTTTCGAAACCGAGACAAAAAATGTCTTCAGGTGAGTTTTGGTTTCGAAACCAAAAGGGTTGGTTTCGAAACCGAGACAAAAAATGTCTTCAGGTGAGTTTTGGTTTCGAAACCAAAAGGGTTGGTTTCGAAACCGAGACAAAAAATGTCTTCAGGTGAGTTTTGGTTTCGAAACCAAAAGGGTTGGTTTCGAAACCGAGACAAAAAATGTCTTCAGGTGAGTTTTGGTTTCGAAACCAAAAGGGTTGGTTTCGAAACCGAGACAAAAAATGTCTTCAGGTGAGTTTTGGTTTCGAAACCAACATGAGTGGTTTCGAAACCGAAAACACAAAAATGGCTCCAGGTACAGATTGGTTTCGAAACCAGTCATTTTAGTTTCGAAACCAAAGAACAAAATCACCCAAAAATATGACAAATTTCCCATAAAACAATTTTTAGAAAGAAATTTTGATGGAAACAAGGTATGTCCAAGATAAGTGACCTGTTACACAAGGCTATAAAGAGTATAATGCAATTATCACACGATTTTGCAAGCAAGAGTTTGCTAGACCAAATTCAAATATAGCCTTGTAGATTCTCAAAACAATCAACACCACAATATTCTTTAGAGATGATCAATGAGTGTGTGTGTGTGGAGAGAACAATATCATTTATGTGAGATCATCCTAAAAGGAAGATAGGATAAGGATGTCCATATGACAGATTTCTTCAACTCTGGACCTTACCTAGCATGAATGAACCATCTCACGTTGTACCCTACAAAATTGACCTACATGATTGAGCATAAGATAGAATATAATTTTGTGGTACTCAAGAGCATGAGACATGGATTATCAACAAGACCCCAGTATTTTCCTTGAACTTGCAAGCTACTCTTATCCGAGGAGATGCTTCCAAGAAAGTACCCGTATTGGGATCAAGTGAATCACCATGAGGTCAAGATGAAGAATAAAGAACATCGAGTTCCCAATCTTTTTGCGGGATCTCACTCTTTTTGATGTTCAAACACCGAGTTCAACATTTTTTACGAGAACTCACTCTTTTGGTGTTTCACCAAGCTCAAAATTTTTTACGAGAGCTTACTGTTTTGGTGATGTTTCATAACAAGATATAACAATATTTTTCAGCACTTCATCAAAACACAATATCCTAGTGAGAGATAGTCCAACCATCTAGTTCAGCCCATCATTGAATCATGAGTAATATTTTTCAACCCATCCAATGATCCAAATAGGATAAAAACACACTTACTCAAGAGACTCCTTATGTGTATAACAACTATTTGATCAATCAAGAGAGTATGTGGGTATATAGTAAAGATTCACAAGCTACAAAAAAAATAAGGTAAATCAACTCAGCATGTGAAATCAGAAATGTTCAAGCATTCTACAAGATATAGCCATTAGAAACAGGAAGAATACTTGAAAGTATACTTGTAGTATGCAGAGTTTTTGAAAGCAGACTAGCAAGCACAACTCACTCTTCAACCCCAAAAGATATGCAATGCAAAAACCGGGAAGGAGTGAGAGGAAAACAATTAGTTTTGAGCAATCACACCAATAGATTTTCTAAGAAGTTCAAATCTAAGAGTATCTAGAGGTTTAGTAAGTAAATCAGCCAATTGTTTCTCAGTAGGAACAAACTCAAGACAAATCACCTTGCTTTCAACCAAGTCACGAATGAAGTGATATCTTATGTCTATGTGTTTAGTCCTAGAATGTTGTACTGGATTTTTAGCAATGTCAATGGCACTGGTATTATCACAAAGCACAGTCATAATGTCATGTTCAACGCCATAATCAGATAACATTTGTTTCATCCACAATAATTGAGTACAACACGAACCTGCAGCAATGTATTCAGCTTCAGCAGTTGACAAGGATTGAGAATTCTGTTTCTTGCTTTGCCATGCTACTAAATTATGCCCAACAAAGTAGCATCCTCCTGAAGTACTTTTTCTATCATCAACATTGCCAGCCCAATCTGCATCAGAATAGCCAACTATTTCAGAGTTTGTATCATTAGTGTACCACAAGCCAAATTCAAGAGTTCCCTTAACATAACGAATGATTCGTTTAACTGCTGTTAAGTGGGACTCTTTAGGATTTGCTTGATAGCGGGCACAAGCACCAACACTAAAAGAAATATCAGGACGACTAGCTGCAAGGTAAAGAAGACTCCCTATCATGCTTCGATATTGTTTCTGGTCAACTTCTTGTCCAGATAAGTCCTTTGTTAACTTAATAGTGGTTCCCATCGGTGTGCGAGCTTCTTTTGCAGATTCCATGCCAAATTTTTTGACAAGATCCATGGCATATTTAGATTGAGATATAAATATCCCATCCTTTTGTTGCTTAACCTGCAATCCAAGAAAGAAGGTTAGTTCTCCAACCATACTCATTTCAAACTCCTTGCTCATAAGATTTGAGAAGGATTCAGTTTGTTTGGTTGATGTAGAACCAAATACTATGTCATCTACATAGATTTGAGCAACAAGTACATCATTCCCAGCCCATTTGATGAACATAGTCTTATCAGCTCCTCCTCTTGAGAACCCTTTTCTGAGAAGAAAAGTGGTTAATCTATCATACCAGGCTCTTGGGGCTTGTTTCAAACCATACAGGGCTTTCTTCAAGCGGTAGACATGATTAGGATTGATGGGATCTTCAAATCCTTTAGGTTGCTCCACATAAACTTCTTCTTGAAGGATGCCATTTAGAAAGGCTGTTTTGACATCCATTTGAAAAAGTTTGAACTTTAGATGACATGCAACAGCTAAAAGTAACCTAATAGACTCGAGTCTTGCGACTGGAGCAAAGGTCTCATCAAAGTCCACCCCTTCAATTTGAGAATACCCTTGAGCCACAAGTCTGGCTTTGTTCCTTACAATAGTACCAAATTCATCAGATTTGTTCTTGAAAATCCATTTGGTACCAATGACATTTGTATTCTTGGGACGTGGTACAAGAGTCCACACTTCTTGTCTTGTAAATTGACCAAGCTCGTCTTGCATTGCTTGTATCCAATTTTCATCCTGCAAAGCATCAACCACATTAGTAGGTTCATACATAGAAACATAACATACATGATTTACTATGTTAAGAACTTGTCTTCTTGTACGAACACCAGTTTCAATCCCTCCAATAATTTCATCGGGATTGTGCCATCTTTGAGCCCAAGTGGTTGGATGATCATGAGATGTACTACTAGGTTGAACATCTTGGTTGTTGACGGTTATGGTATGTGGAGAGGCTTGTTCAACCTTTGTATCTTGTGAAGAGGATTCATTATGTCCAGTTTTTGTTACCTTATCTTCAGCAAGAATATCAACTTCTCCTGTATCAACAGAGGAAGAGATGTCAGAATCATCAATAACAACATTAATAGATTCCATGATAGTTTCGGTCCTTTTGTTGTAGACACGAAAGGCTCGACTATCCAAAGCATACCCAATGAAGATTCCTTCATCACTTTTGGAGTCAAATTTTCCAGCATTCTCTCTATCCCTAAGAATGTAGCATGGACTACCAAAAATACGAAGATAACTTAAATTTGGTTTCTTACCAAACCAAAGTTCATAAGGGGTATTGAGAGTTTTGGGCCTCAGATAAACTCGATTAATTAAATAGCATGCTATGAAAACAGCTTCACCCAAAACCTTTGTGCTAGATTTTTGCTATGAAGGAGGACTCTAGCCATTTCTTGAATCACACGATTCTTCCTCTCAGCTACCCCATTTTGTTGGGGAGTAATGGGTGCTGAAAATTCATGCTTTATGCCATTTTGATCACAAAAGTCTTCAACTTTTGAGTCTTTGAATTCGGT
>MVGT01004424.1:152883-188574 GCA_002174775.1 Macleaya cordata | reverse complement strand
TTCATTTGCTTCAAATCAATTAAAAACTATTCAACCTTAACTAAATTAATTTTACTTATTCCTTAATCCTTGTGGATCGACCCGTACTTGCCGTTGTCTCAATAGACAACCGTGCGATTGTGGTATAAATATTATTGAGTGATAAAATCACGACCAATCAACGTGGTAAGCGTGGTCGATATGGAAAAAAGGGTGGTCACAGTAAGTATGGATAAGAATAAATCGAACCCCATAAGCCACCATAAGGAGACTTGACACATCACGGTAGATGTGTCAAACATACATGCATCTTATCATCCTATATATACCCCCACCTTTTGTAACTTATTGATACAGATGAATAAAAACTCTCCTCAATTCTCTCTCATACATATACTCTTGTACTAACACTTTACACTTACGTAAATAGTGTGGAAATTATAACATGGTGGCCCACTCAGGTCCAATAGTGTATGTACAAGAGAAACGAAAGGAGGGTTTTTATTCATTTGTATCAATAAGTTACAAAGGGTAGGGGGTATAAATAGGATGATAAGATGCATGCATGCTTGACACATCCACCGTGATGTGTCAAGTTTCCTTATGGTGGCTTATGGTGGAACATACATCTCCTACTTATAACACTCCCCCTTGGATGTCCACCATTCTAAGCTAATTGTCTTGTTAAAAACTTTGCCAGGAAAACCCTAGAGAGACAAAATCTGAGCTAAGGATAAGAGTACAACAAACGTAGAATAATGTTGGACTCGCATAAGCTATCTCGTTAAAAACTTTGGCAAGGAAAACCTAAGGACACAAAACTTTGACAAAGGAAAAGAGTACAGCGCGATAAGGTCCAGTAAGAAAAAATGCTGGCATAGAAATACTCCCCCTGATTGAGCATTCCCTCATATTAGTCTGCTTAATGATACATATGTCTCATGCCAATACTATAAACCAGCTTTCTGAATGTCGTTGTTGGCAGAGACTCCAAGAATAGATCAACATAATTCTCACATGATTGTATCTGTTGGATATCAATTTCATATCCTTCTAGAGATAGTGACAATAAAATAGCTTCGACGAGATGTGCTTGGTTCTATCACCTTTGATGTAGCCTTCTTTGACTTGTGATATGCAAGCAACACTGTTTTCAAAAATAACTATTGGTACATCAGTGATACAGGGTAGATTGAAATAGCTTCTGATATGTCCAATCAGTGATCTTAGTCACACGCATTATCTGCTGGATTCATGCAATGCAATAAGCTCTTAATGATTCGAAGAAGTGGCTGGAAGACTTTGCTTGTTGGATTGCCAAGTAAATGTCGTATCACCACTTCTAAAAATATACCCTGATTAGGAGATAGCTTTATGGGGATCAGAGAGGTATCCAGCATCTGTGTAGCCCTTTATTTGTGATCTATTGGATGGATTCTAAGAGTAAAACAATCACATGTCTGTTGTTCCGCGGAGATAACAGAGAATCTGTTTTACACCTGTCTAATGTCTCTTTGTTGGTGCAGAACTAAATCTGGCTAACAAATTTACTGAAAAAGCAATATCAGGTTTAGTACATTGTGCAAGATAATATATCAATGAACCGATCACACTGAGATATGGTACTTCTGGACCAAGTAGTGCTTCATTTTTCTCCTTTGGGCTAAATGGATCTTTCTCAACATCGAGAGATCTCAAAACTATAGGAGTACTAAACGGATATGCTTTCTCTATATTAAAGCGCTTAAGGACTTTTTCAGTAAACGTTGTTTGATGGACAAGAATTCTGCGTGTATTATGCTTGATCTGCAGGCCGAGATTTTGTTTTCCGAGGTCTTTCATCTCGAATTCTTTTTTCAAGTATTCTGCAGCTTTCTTGAGCTCTTCAGGAGTCCCAATTAGATTGATATCATCGACGTATACATCAATGATAGCAAATCTAGATTCTGTTTTCTTAATGAATACGCATGGACAAATGTGATTGTTGGCATATTCTTCCATAATCAGGTATTGACTAAGGCAAGGCGATTATACCACATTCGCACGGATTGTTTTAATCCGTATAAAGCTTGTTTAAACTTAGGTGAATGCATATGGTGTGGTTTTGCTTCAGGCAATATAAATCCTTCAGGGACTTTCATATAGATATATGTATCTAACTTTCCATACAGATATGTTGTAACCACATCTATTAGATGCATGTCGAGTCCTTCTGAGACTACTAGACTTATCAGATATTTGAAAGTAATTGCATCCATAATAGGAGAATATATTTCTTCATAATCAATCCCAAGTCTCTGCGAGAAACCTTGTGCCACAAGTCGTGCTTTATAGCGAACAAATTCATTTTTCTTATTGCTTTTTCTTGCAAATAGCCATTTGTAACCTAGAGTGTTTAAATTTTTGGGTGTTGGAACTATAGGTCCAAATACTTCACGTTTTGCAAGAGAATCCAATTCAGATTGGATTGCTTCTTTCTATTTTGACCAATTAATTCTATGTCGACATTCCTCTACAGAGTGTGGCTCAATACCATCATCATCTACAACAATTCCAGTAGCTACTAAGAATGAGAATATGTCGTCGATAATAGTTTCATTACGATTCTACACCTCTCTAGTGTATGCATAATTTATTAAGATTTCCTCATTGTCATGTACCTATTCCTTTTTAGGAAGTTGTTTATATTCAGGAGTTTGTAACTCTTCAGAAGTTTGTAACTCTTCAGGAGTTATTTCTTTAGAGAGTATGGATCTTGTAATAGCCTTTTCTGCAGTGATATCTCGCATAAATTTGGATTGGCATTTCTGCTTTTGGGGAACAAAATCTTTTGAACTGAGTAGTCGTCCACACTTCAGGCGTGCTTTAGACGACTCATTTGCTGTAATATTCATAGTTTGTCCTATTGGGACATCACGTCCTACTGGGATAACACGTCCTGCTGGGACAACAATTCGAGCTGGAGCATTTGCAGTAGGTATATGTGACTTAGTCACTTTTGCTGCATCATTGAATGCATCAGGCATTTCATTAGTCATCTTCTGGAACTGAACAATCATCTACACTTCAATTTCAGATTGATTGGTGCGAGGATCGAGATGAGACAAAGTTGGTATATTCCAACAAAGATCATGTCGTATTTCAGGTGGCTGATTTCCTGCTCCTAACGGCGGGAAGAGTGTATCATCAAATTGACAAACTGGAAAATGTGCAGTAAAAACATCACTTGTCAGAGGTTCAAGATATCGAATAATAGAAGGTGAATCAGACCCAACATAAATCCCTAACCGGCGCTGAGGGCCAAACTTTGAGCGTTGTGTAGGTAATGGGGACTTGTACAACACAACTAAAAATTCTCATATGTGAAATATTTGGTTGATGCCTTAGAACAAGTTGTAAAGGAGAATACTGATGATATGCAGTAGGACGAAAACGAACTAATGCAGCAACATGTAAAATGACATGTCCTAATGTAGAAACAAGCAGCTTAGTTCTCATAAGCATAGGTCGAGCAATCAGTTGGAGATGCTTAATAAATGATTCTGCTAGACCATTTTGAGTGTGAACATGAGAAATAGGGTGCTCTACATCAGTGCCAACTGATAAACAATAAGCATCAAAAGCTTGGGATGTAAACTCAGCAGCACCATCAAGTCAGATAGACTTGATTGTGTAATCGAAAAAATGTGCACATAATCTAATGATCTGAGCAAGAAGACGTGCAAAAGCAACAATGCCAGTGCATAGAAGGCAAACATGCAACCTTCTCACAGAAGCATCTATGAAGACCATAAAGTACTGAAATGATCACGTTGAGGGTGAATAGGACCACAATGTCTCCCTGGAGTCGTTGTAGAAAATCTGGTGATTTAACTACAACTTTAGTCGAAGAGAGTTTGAGTATTAGTTTACCCAAAGAACAAGCAGTACAAGTATAGTCTTTAGACATCAGAAGCTGCTGGTTCTGTAACCGATGTCCCTGTGAGTTCTGAGTTATTCTGCCCATCATAGTAGAACCTGGGTGACCAAGATGGTCATGACAAAGTATAAATGCTTTTGGGTCATTAAACTTCTGGTTCATGATGATATATGATTCAATCGTTCTAGTTATTGTATGATATAACCCGGTAATATGTGTTTCTGGCACGGTACAATTGAAGTAATCCATAGATACTCTATATGATGTTCATTGATTGTCTCAAGGTGGTATCCATTACGACTGATATCTTTAAAACTCAATAGATTTCTTCTAAATCTAGATGAATATAAAGCATCGTCGATATGGAGTTTTGTACCACTTGGTAATATAATACTAGCTCTTCCGAAGCCTTCGATCAAACTGGTTGTGCCAGTTATAGTAATCACATTAGCCTAGAATATTTTTAAGGTTGTGAAATATTTAGCATCAGGAAGGATTGTGTGTGTTGTTGCACTGTCTGCTAGACATACATCCTCACCACTTATCCTGTGACTGGATAGATTACTGTTGGAATCTATATCCTTTTATGAACAAAAGAGAGGATAAGATAAAGACACACATATGTATATAGATGTATAAAGAAAGTACAAATATATACAAGGAAAAGTAGTACAATAAAAACTCTATTTTGTGTAGACATGCCCATCACCAAATAGTTGATCCAAGTCACCGCCTTCAAGATCATAGAAGACATGTAATTCCAGGTGGGTATTTGCCAATGGGTCACTGTTGTAACTAAAGTTCATCTCAGCATTAGCTTCTGGCTTTTTGAGTGAAGACTGGTAAAGATCTACCAGATGTCTCGCTGTATGATAGATACGCGACCAGTGCCAATGCATACCACAAGGATAACAGACTTCTTCACAAGTTTTACGAGGTTTATTCGGCAAACCTCCCTGCTTCGTTTCGAAATTGTTCCTCTTCTAGGGCTTCGATCCTGTATCATCCCACTTCTGGTGGTTTGCTTTTGTATCGTCCCACTGCTGGGGGTTCGATTTATTCTTACCCGTATTTTCTAACTTTCACTGGCATGGAGCATGTCTAGAATTACTGTGACCACCCCTTTTGCCATATCGACCACCCTTACCACGTTTATTTTTACGTCCAGAAAAAGACGTTGCATGTGCTTCTGGCAGTGATGCAGAACCTATAGGACGTGATGCATACTTTTTCAATAACAGCTCATTATGTTGTTCTGCTACGAGAAGACAAGAGATTAGTTTAGAATAATTCTTAAAACGACGCTCTCGATACTGCTGTTGTAGGAGCACATTCAAGACATAAAATGTCGTACAAATCTTCTCTAATATTTGCTCATCTGTGATGGTCACACCACATAATTTCAGCTGTGAGGTGATTTTAAACAAAGCGGAATTATATTCCGTCACATTTAAAATCCTGCAAGCACAGGTTTAGCCAGTTATATTGAGCATTGGGGAGCGTGACCAACTTCAAGTGATCAAACCTATTCTTCAGATCATTCCAAAGGATCAATGGATCTTTGACTGTTAAATATTCAGATTTTAAAGTAGCACAAAGATGATGACGAAGAAAGATTAAAGTAGATACTTGACTCTATGGGGTTGCGTGATTAACTTCATTTATTGTATCTTCTTGGTCTTTGGATTGGAGGTAAATCTCAACATCAAGTAACCATGAGAGATAATTATCTCCAGAAATATCTAGAGCTTCAAATTCAAGCTTTGTTAGATTCGACATAATCGAAATAACAAAGACGATGATTATACCTTTTTGATTTTTGTGAGGTGTCCAAGAACTTCGGGTTCATCAAGAAACTCCGAGTTCATCACGAATTGTCGAGGGCACTTTATTGTTGTAAGAGATTGGTAGAGAATCGTGTTGATACTTATTATAATTTTCACACTATTTACGTAAGTGTAAAGTGTTAGTACAAGAGTATATGTACGATAGAGAAGGGATGAGAGTTTTTATTTATCTGTATCAATAAGTGGGGGTATATATAGGATGATAAGATGCATGTATGCTTGACACATCTACCGTGATGTGTCAAGTCTCCTTATGGTGGCTTATGGTGGAACATCCACCTAGCCATACATACACCTCCTACTTATAACAAAAACAACTAAACTTTCTAATTATAATAAATCTCTTTCTCCCTAAAAATTTTNATATTAATAAGTTTATTAGTTTTGAACACTTGAGGGATTTGGACGTGAACAAGTATAGAAAGTCGGCGACATTCAATTATGAAACAAAGATACATTTTAGGAAAGGTGAAGTTGGGGATTGGAAGAATTACTTGATACCAGAAATGGCGGAGCGTCTAGACCGCTTTGTCGAAGAGAAGTTGCATGGTTCAGGATTGGTGTTCCAAGACTGTCTTGATTGAAGTTGAACTCTCTATGTAACAGGTCCAGTAGATCGAGCTGCATTTTTTAGTCTATAATATCATAACAGATGGATGGGTTAATCTGATCCTTTCATAAGAGATGCCCTGCTGAGGTTTTTTATTAGATTGTTAAATTTGTTATAATTAAGAGTAAAAGTGTAAGTACGAGAGTGCATGTACGAGAGAGAAGAGATGAGAGATTTCTATTAACTTCATCCATACATGATTGAATTGAAGATCCAATAATATATAGTAAAAGAAAGTAAGGATAAGTATAGACGTAGAGGTGACACATACAAGTTGAGGTGTACTCAACTTGTACGTGGTTGTCTCAAAAGTGGACGACCACATCTCTATAACACTCCCCCTTGGATGTCCACCATTCTAAGATAATTGCCTCATTAAAAATCTTGCCAGGAAAACCTAGAGGGACAAAACCTGAGCAAAGGAAAAGAGTACAATAAACTTAGAATCGCGCTGTACTCTTTTTCCTTTGTCAAGGTTTTGTCCCTCTAGGTTTTCCTTGCCAAAGTTTTTAATGAGGCAGCTTATGAGAGTCCAGGACTGTTCTAAGTTTATTGTAGTCTTTTGCTTAGTTCAGGTTTTGTCCCTCTGGGTTTTCCTGACAAGGTTTTTAATGAGGCAACTATCTTAGAATGGTGGATCTCTAAGGGGGAGTGTTATAGAGATGTGGCTGTCCACTTTTGAGATATGTACGTGTCACCTCTACCTCTATACTTATCCTTCCTTTTACTATATATGTTGGATCTTCAGTTCAATCATGTATGGATGAAGTTAATAGAAAGATTTCCTCTCTTCTCTCTCGTACATATACTCTTGTACTTACACTTTTACACTTACACAAATAGTGTAGAAATTATAACAAAATTATTTAATAGTGTTAGTTATAAGTTATCTGATCCCAGTGCACGACTTTTGAAGGCAAACGAAGGATGCCATATCTTTACTATTTTAATGAGGCTCTAAATTGGTTAAATTAACCGATTGGAGTTGTCATTGCATAACTAGAGAACCAATGGAGTTGGATATTTCCACCTGCATTTTATATGTTCTACGCACCTTTTTAAATTTTTTATCTGTTCGACTTTTATCCACCATATTCTTAGACTTTCCTTACACCATGATTGTGGACATGTGTCAATTATCCAAGGGCTAATGTTTTGTAACGGTGATCATCTTTTCCTGTAGATCACTATCAGCTTTTGGACCTTTCCATGTAGGCCCACATATTAGTGTAAACAGGGTGTAAGAATAAATTTAGTATTAATAAAGAAAAAGTAGGGTGTTACCCTTCAAACGTGGTTCTTTTAGTGATGTTACGTTCACTTAATTGAGCCATGAGCGCTTCTACACTCACCCGGGATTTCTAACTCATTAAACTCACCCGCTTACTTGTCACCAATCTATTATACTATACTATAGGAGAAGTCTTTCTCTGCCACGTGTCTCTCTTACAAGCATTCTCCGTAAATAATGACACATGTCACTCTCTCTCGAATCTCTTTCTCCTTAAAAATTCTCTCTTTAAAAATTTATAGTAATTATAATCTTAAAACTTGTTAAAAGTAGGAGGTGTATGTATAACTAGGTCGATGTTCCACTATAAGCCCCTATAAGGAGACTTGACACATCACGGTAGATGTGTCAAGCATACATACATCTTATCATCCTATATATACTCCCCACTTATTGATACAAGTGAATAAAAACTCTCATCATTTCTCTCTCGTACACTCTTGTACTAACACTTTACACTTACGTAAATGGTGTGTAAATTATAATACGTTATCAACACGAGTCTTTACTAATCTTTTACAACAAGAAAGTGCCCTCGACAATTCGTGATCAACTCGGAGTTTCTTGATCAACCCAAAGTTCAATGACACCTCTCAAAAATAAAAAATGTATAATCATCATCTTTGTTATTTCGATTATGTCGAATCTAACAAAGCTTGAATTTGAAGCTCTAGATATTTCTGGAGATAATTATCAATCATGATTACTTGATGTTGAGATTTATCTCCAATCCAAATACCTCGGAGATACAATGACGGAAGGTAATCACGCAACTCTGCAGAGTCGCGCATCTGCTTTAATCTTTCTTCGTCATCATCTTTGTGCTACTTTAAAATCTAAATATTTAACAGTTAAAAATCCATTGATCCTTTGGAATGATCTGAAGGATAGGTCTGATCACCTGAAGTTAGTCACACTTCTCAATGCTCAATATATCTAGCTAAACCTGTGCTTGCAGGATTTTAAATCTGTGGCGGAATATAATTCCGTTTTGTTTAAAATCACCTCACAGCTGAAATTATATGGTATGACCATCACAGATGAGCAAATGTTTGAGAAGACTTGTACGACATTTTATGCCTCGAATGTGCTCCTGCAGCAGCAGTATGAGAGCATCGTTTTAAGAGATATTCTGAGCTAATCTCTTGTCTTCTCGTAGCGGAACAACATAATGAGTTGTTATTGAAAAAGCATGCATCAATTTATATTAGCTAGTATTCAATTGTATATTATTTTTAATGATTTTTATGTTTTTGCAGATAAATAGAATTCAAATGCTTCAATTGCAAAATTTGGTTCAATTAGCTAAATTTATTAAAAGCACCCCAAAAATCTATCTGAGGCACCCTGAGAGTACATGCAAATGGCACATGATGACCAAGTCAATTCAGTCAAAGGCAGTCAAAATTGGTCAAAGATTGGAGTTTAATCATTAACGAAACAAAGAAGGCAAAAATGATCTTAATGAAATCATCATGATGTCAAACCACATAAGCCTTACAAATCATCCAATACCAAATTAATTATCAAAGAAAATACCCCCAACATCCAATACCTCCCACTTGTTAGTTTTATTTATTTTACTTAAAGAAGGAAAGTGAGATTATTTCTATAAAAGGAGGGAGAATGAAGAAGAGAAAGAGAGAGGGGGGAAGTATAGAGAGTTAGAGAATTGTATGAAGGAGGATATTTTGGGAGTGTAGTAATCAAATAATTATTTGTAAGTTCTTTAATATTTTTCATCAATGAATACTTATTTTGTTATTAATTTTAGAGTTATATCTAGCTAAATTTCTTTTCTAGGAGTAAAGAGGAAGCTAGTTATGTGCATGCCATGATATTTAATCTTAATCTTAATCTCCCTTAATAATTATTTTTAGCTAAAATGATTTGTCTTCTCGTAATATTATTTATTACACTTTTGCTTCTTAATGAAATTAGTACATTCACCTTTATTAATTGTGCTTAGATTTGATATAATATGCTGAACTATTGTTTTGATATTATATGCTTAACTTTGACAATTAATTATTGGAGTTGTTATNATATCATAGCACGTCACTAACCTACTTTTATGTAGCTCCTAGGTTGGGAAGCTGATAAAAAAATAAAAAATAGTTGGTTTAGGGTTTAGGGTTTAGTACTAAGAAAAGACAACAAAAAGGTATAGAAAAGAGAATCCAAAGATTCCCAACTGCTACGATGCATTGACTTAAATGCCATGACATTTGGTTATCCAAAATTATTGATCTCATGGCATCCTCTCCATTCATGGCTGCTACCTCTCAATTACAAGATCCAAATAGTACTAGTAGTAGAGATCCATCAAACGGAGAAGAACTAATTACTACTACTATCCATAATCACGACGACGAATCTCATCGTTAACAACAACAAATGTTACTCTCTGATCTTCCCAATAGCGGCTATGATTGGGAAGTCTGTGATCTTTATCAGTATCAAGCCTTTTGGTGCGCCCCGGAGCAAGTAGAAGCTGTAATGGCATTTCAATGAAACTTTCAAGCCTTAGACACCGATCTAATAATATCCACGACACCTAGATCAGACACCCTTTGGTTGAAGTCTATAGCCTTTGCCACCATCAACCGCACTCGCTACCCTACGTCTTCTAAACATCACTCATTATTGGAATTATTTAGTTTAGTAATTCTTTTGTAAGTTAAAAATTATTTTAGTTTTATTTCTTGAGTTGTGTCTCTTGGGATACCTTTTAAGGGCCAACAGAGATGTGTCTCTATGAATAGATGCCTTTGGTTTATGAAGAGTCATCAAAGACTCTATATAAACCCCTCTCTTCTTGTAGTTTATAATCTAGTTTTCAACAAATTTTTGTGAGTCATGTTTTTGAGTGTTGTATGAGAGCATGATAATTGTCATTTCGCTATGGCGTATTGATTTGTAGTGCTGCTTCTGTACAACGCGATCGTTGTATCCTGAAAGATAAACGTCCATATATAGAACCGTCAGCACACAAGCCTCGATAATTTTCAGATAAGTTTTTCTTTTCTATTTATATTGATTTTGTGGTACTCCGATTTTAAGAGTGATTCAACTGTAGCATTGAGGAGCATGAATAGAGATATATTTCTACCCATTCCTAAGATGACATAGTGCTGCCTGCAGCATGGAAAAGGATAAGCAATTTGCTTTTAATGATTCTTAAATCTTGGAAATACTAAGTAGAGTATTGCAGGATACTCTTAAATAGGCAACCACCTATATGAAGTATGAAGTGGGCCGCTTCTTTGAAAACTTTAAAAAGGCTGAGTTTGGTAAAGCGCTTCATTAATACCAGGAATTGTTCGAGGCCAAAATGAACACAACCGTAGAACTTCGACGATTATAAGGAGGTGTTATGTGTGTGATCTATTGTCTAGGTTTACATCAACGTCCAAAAGTTTAAGACGTTACATTCACTAATTAGCGAAGTAAATCCGATAGGTTATCACTAGGAAAGGTTCAAGGCTAAAAGCTACCTTTACTGATGCATATCATTTCCTGTTGTGCACTCATATGTCTGTCTGTATTGTCAGTCTTTTTCACTCATGTGGGGGATTGTTGGAATTATTTAGTTTATTTACTAATTCTTTTTTGAGTGAAAAACTGTTTGTTTTATTTCTTGCGTTGTGTCTCTTAGGGGTACCTTTTAAGGGCCGACAGACATGTGTCTGTATGAATAGACACCTTTGGTTTATGAAGAGTCATCAAATACTCCATACAAACCCCTCTCTTCTTGTAGTTTACAATCAAGTTTTCAACAAATTTTTGTGAGTTGTGTTTTGGAGTAGTGTGTGAGAGCACAGTAATTGTCAGTTCGCTAGGGTGTATAGAGTTGTAGTGTTGTTTCTGTATAATGCGGTCGTTGTTTCTTAGGAGACAAACGTCTATGTATAGAACCCTCGACACTGTTGCGGGGACGAATTTGTCTTAAGGACATTGTGTCTAACATAAGCCTCGATCATTTTCAAATAAGTTTTTAGTTTCTATTTATTTTGATTTTGTGGTACTCCAATTTTTAAGAAACTGAACCCATATTTTCCAACACCCATTGCTTACCACTTCATCTCATGAGCTTGTTCCCTTTCTTGAGTATAAGCAGAATTATGGGGCGAATTGTCTTCCTTTTGAAGATTCCACCAACATTCAATCTCATCCTCCCAGACTTTTAGCTACCTATGTCCTTTACCCTTCTTTGCTTGAATCCATCAAGAAAACTACCTTAAATTGAAAAGTTGTGTATTTTTGTAGGCACTGTAAGTACAATTTCATTTCTCTCTGGAATCTTTTTAGAGATTTTTAGGGGTTCGTCCCATTTGCATGTTCTAATTAGGGGTTAGTCCCTTTTTTCAGACTTTTGACATTACTCCCACTTTCGTTTACTCACCGTCAAGGGACATGTGTTTGTGTGCAACACGTGTGGTATGTAAACCAAAATACCCCTCACGTGTTAAGTACGTGAGGGACTCATGTTCTTTTTATATTATTTACCCAAATTACCCCTATTTTGATTGAACGGCTAGGGTATGAAAGGTTCATCAAAGTGATTCTATGATCACAATTGATCCTAAATTATGATCGTTTTCCAACAGTCATATCATCTTCCCCAAACCCTATATAACATACACCACCCTAATGCAAATCTATACAAAAGAATAATAAAATCAAACTAAAACAATACAAGGGTTGAATAAGATTGAAGCTTTTTGAACTTTCCTCAAAGTTTTCTCATATTCTCACTACTTATTTGACTTAGGATCGAAAGCATAAGAAAGGGTGGTGGTGGAGAATCAAGCTTATGCTCTAAAGTATATAATGGGTTGTTGTTCCTTTTCATGTCTACCCTAGTCTTTAGTTAGTTGTAGTCGTTNAAAAAAAAAAATTCGTACTGAACATATTAAGCAATTTCATTTGATGACATCAACATGATGTCATACTGATGCCATTAGTTTTATTTTGATTTTAATTTTTTTTGTTATTATTAATAAAAAAAAAAGAAAAAGGTACTGTCCATCAGTACCTTTTCAGCACTATTCACTTGGGATTATTTTATTTTCTTTTTGTTGTTGTTGTTAGATTTTACACTTAGGTATTTGTTGTTTTTGTGTTGTGCAGGTTGAAGTGAGAACTCTCTAATTTGGGTAAGTCATCTTGTTAATAAAATATTAGAGAGTTAGATCTGTTTTTATTTTTTTGATTTTATGTTTTTTCAGTCTAGTTATTTTTTTCTCTAAAAAAAATTTTTAAAAAAGATATGGGAAGTTGGTATCAAAATAATAATGTTTATAATTATTGGGATTCTCATCAACCTTATGAAAGTTTTGAGCCATATTTTAGAAATCCCAATGATTATTCACAGATGTATCAATCATCACAATAGAACAATGAGCAATTTTATTGTGATCCACCCACATCATCATCATCATATTTCCAGAAAAATAACAATTGCCTTCATCATTATACATCTCAATGCACAGAGTCTATTGAAGCACAAAGTGACATAAGTAAAGAGACTAGTAGAATTCTAAATCAATTTTTGGATGTGGGCAATGCTTATATCCTAAGAGAAACAAGTAGAAACATTGATAGAATTCTACAAGAGTTACATGACATGAGAAATAATGAAGGAGATGAATGTTATTATGAGAATGGAGAGATTGTTACACCCAATGACCATAACTTATCCTATAGTGTTTCTAGTTCCACTTCTGATTATATTGATTATCATTCACCTCTTTCAGAGGAGAAAATGTGGACTAGAGACACAATAGCTTTAGATGATGTAACATATCAATGTTATAATGATGATGACAACATGATGTTAGGGGAACATGTTTATTTTGAGAACATTATTTTTGAGTCTCATGTCTCAGAGGCAGTGCACACCCCTACTATTTCCTTCTTCCAACATGTTTGTTCTGGAAACTTGAATAATGATGATGATAATGTAGGGATTGCAAATATTTTGAATGAGTGTGATGGTACACCACTTGTGTGTGAACTTGTACTTGATTCACAGCCTGAGGATCTTGTATCAACCTTGGAGGTCATTCCAATTGAGTACTTTGTACCAACATTTCATAGGGTTCCTAGTCTAAGGTTAGAATTAAATTCTTCTAAAATCCTTTTGGACTATTTTGCCCTTCATGCCTCCACTGTTGTGAAGCAACCTTTGGAATCTGTCATTTTATCCACAACTAACTATGTTCCAATTGATCCATTTGATCCAATTTCTATCCCAAGAGAACCTCTAAAATTATTTATTTTGATTAATAAGTACAAATTTATTGCAACACATAGGGTTGGGGGTGGCTATTTCACTTTGATAGTCTCACTTGCACTATCCTATATTCATGGATTTGTGAGATTGTCATTATTTGTACATATTGTTTTCTCGGTAGATTTTTAAATTTTTCGGTTATTATTTTATGAGGAGTTTGAGTCATTAGATTTTTATAGTTTTAGTAATTTGTTTGTAGAATTTTCTTTTCTTTTGCTTGTGAGATTTTTTTTTTCTTACGCTTGTTTGATTTTGTAGTGTCAGTTGGAGTCATTTTTTTTTCTCTACTTCTTCCCTTTTATGCTAATCCAATATTTTCTCTTATAAAAATATGTTAATTTGGATTCTAGCACAATCAGAATAACATCATTATCTGGTAATCTCGTTCCTTATCTTTACTTATAATTTTCTCATTTGTTCTTATTAATGTATACATCTTTTGAAACATTGAGGACAATGTTTAGTTTAGCTTTGGGGATGAGGCCAAATGGATGTTTTTTTTGTCATATTTGATTACAAGGGTTGAATAAGATTGAAGCTTTTTGAACTTTCCTCAAAGTTTTCTCATATTCTCACTACTTATTTGACTTAGGATCGAAAGCATAAGAACGGGTGGTGGTGGAGAATCAAGCTTATGCTCTAAAGTATATAATGGGTTGTTGTTCCTTTTCATGTCTACCCTAGTCTTTAGTTAGTTGTAGTCGTTTCACCATTAATGGAGGTGGAGCACGCAGGAGGGACTTAACCCTAAATTTATTATTTATAGAAGGGAGTTACATCAAATTATAGTATTAACAGTAGGGAGTTATGTTGAATTATATAATCTGTGTTAAACTTGTTTTCTAAGCTTTATGATTGTTTCCTTTTCTCAATGTCAAGTTGGTAAATCCGAAACAAAATCAAAAGAATAGTATAACATCAAAAAACACAAATAACTCAAAAATTTTGGTTCGATTTTTCAGAAACATGATCAAAAGCACCGTAAATCAAAATTTCTTGCAAAATATTCAAGCTTTTGGTGCAACCCATCACCAAAGAGTTCTATGTGCTTTCATCTTCTCCAAATAGAGCACAACACAAGGGTTGAGTGAACTTACCGGTTCAATTCGACGCCTTTGCTCATAGGTGTGCTTTCACTAAAATCAGCCCACACTATTGTCTTCACCACCTTCGAATCTATCAAAACCCTCTCAACTTCAGTAGCAACAAAACACATATCATTTTGGTGAAGAAGCCATACCCTAACTGGTCGATCAAAACATGGGTAATTTGGGCAAAAATAAAAAAAGAACTTAAGTCCCTCACATGCTTGAGATATGAGGGGTAAATTGTCAAAGTGATACATGTGTTGCACACACACCCGCCACTTACGGTTAGTAAACAAAAGTGAGAATAATGTCAAAAGTTTGAAAAAAAGGGACTGACCCCTAATTAGAATATGCAAGTAGGACGAACCCCTAAAAATCTCATCTTTTTCACATGGTGTCACCTAACAGCATATGTCCACTTGAAGAAGCTCTGGATTTGTTCTGCAATGGAGTATCAATATTTGGTCCTTTCTGGAATCATGTAATTAGGTACTGGAAGGAGAGCTCAAAGAAGCCTCAAAAGGTGTTGTTTTTAAAGTATGAAGATTTGAATAAGGAACCTAAGTCGCATTTAAAGAGACTGGCAGAATTCTTGGGTTATCCTTTCTCAGCAGAGGAAGAGAGACAATATGTGATTGAAGAGGTATTAGGATTATGTAGTTTTGAACACTTGAGGAATTTGGATGTGAACAAGAACGGAAAGCCAGCACTACACAAATTGGAAACGAAGATATATTTTAGGAAAGGTGAAGTTGGGGATTGGAAGAATTACTTGACACCAGAACGGTGGAACGACTAGACCGGCTCATCGAGGAGAAGTTTAATGGTTCTGGATTGGTGTTTCAAGATTGTCTTGATTGAGAATGGGCAATTCAAGCTCATCCTGACCAATTCAAAGTTGGCAATTTCTCATCAGTACTAGATACTAGTTCAGATATGTATGGATTCCCTCTTTCTTCAATAATTGTATACCCATTGGCTCATTATAAAATGACTACTAGTGATAACTCAAGGTTTTAGCACGATCCACAATTCGTTTCGAGATTTCGTCGTCTAAACTTTGCTTTAGCATATGTTAGTTGGCGTTTTTTGTGCATTCAACGCATATATCTAAATGACTTAGGCATGTTGACCATATATCGTTTGTATCTACTTAACACCCAAAATACTTTTTGTTTTCCTTCTAAATTTTGGTATTGATAATTGATCTCATTTTGAAGATCTTTCGCAAATGTTTTACAAAAATATAATTTTTTTCACAAAGTCACAAAACCTCAGCCCTTAGATCAACCTCATGTGGACCCTACAAGAGCCTGTACATATAACATGTATGTATAAGGAGTGGCAAAGGCAGGTGGGGTCCCATGGGGGCACGTGCACCCATGGGATTTTTGAAATTAATTAGTAAGACAGATGTCTTACTTGGAGTTAAACTCTAAAATAATTTAAAATTTCTAGTAAATTGAAGGACCCATGTAATATTAATGGCTTATTTTTAAGCATTATATTTTTTTTGCAGATTTGGTTGTAAAGTGGGATGTTGTTATTTCTGCCATAAATCCTTTGTAATTCATGAGCGTAATCTTGATGCAACCTCTGCACCCTTTTCAATATATAATCATTTGTTCCGAAAAAAAATATTGTTAATCTAATAATTATTATTCAAAGGTTTCTATTAACTATTGTTAAACTAATCTAGGATTTTTATTAAATTTACTATTTGTTTGTTCTAATATAGGGTTTTTTTATTGATTAAAATTCAATTTAGATTTTTTTATTTTTTTATTTTGATCTTTAAATAATAATAACTTTTTTTTAAATAAATCTTCAAACTAGTGCCATCACCATCGATTTACTAACAGTACGTACCCGAATCTTGAATTTCAATATCTACTTTGTGCCCCCATGATGATGAATTCCTAACTTCGCCACTGTATGTAAGGCTCTAAGCTAATCTATACTCTTATCTTATAACCATGGCGTTTTATTATATAGAATATATATTTCTTTCTTTTTTTATCTTAATATCATTTCTCTATTCAATTGACTCTACTAACCATGAAGTTGAGAATAAGTTGGGATCCTGTAACACAAGCTTTAATAAAGGGTTTGCTTTGGACAAAGGTTTTCAACCCTTTACTTCATTCATCCATTGTTTAAAATATGTTGATAAATGATCTTTATTATCACTTCTTAAATAAAGGGAATACATCAGCGACCGGATGATAGCATCCATTGGTAAAATGGTTTTTGTCAATAACGCTGCTATTGGGATCGAAAGGTTTCATACAATAAAACCCTTGGAGGGTGGAGATGATGTATGTCCTCTTACAACTAAAAACCCTATCAATCCCAGTAACTTTTTCTTTTTGTCAAAATCCTTAGTTAAAAGTTGGTGTCGTAAGGATCTCGATCTATAAATTAGGAGGTTGGTTCCCCTCACATCGTTATAATGCCATCACCACTACAGTGGCCTTTAGGTACAAATGGAGATGAACTAAGGGCTAATTTTATTTTTGTGCGAATGTTCTCCACACTATGTAGATCATCTTCACAAAAAATCAGCCTACTTAAGAACTTGTAACCCCATCATCCATTGATGTAATTTAATGGTAAAAAAAAATGAATCAATTACCGTAGATTTTTTAGAACTGGATGACAGGGTTATAAGTGTTGTTAATAGAGGATTCAAAATGGATGAGGATGGCTTTGTTAGGGGAGTGGACCAAAATGGATAAATCAGCTTTAGTTTTATTAGAGGGGAATTCTTCAACCCTACAGATATTTACACCCCACCAAGCCCACTAAAAATGCATCACACCCCTACCATCATCTCCATCTCCATTCTCCACCTCCACCACTACTGCCATTGCCACTGCCGACCACCATGACCATACCCAACAAAAGAAACCCCTCCTCCAACATCACCACCATCATCAACACCATCTCCACCACCCCACCTCCTCCACCATCACCATCATCTTCCCATCGTGATCACCCAATCCATCGCCATCACAGTAAGATTAGAGATCAGAGATAGGGGAGAGAGAGAGAGAGATGGCCTATAACAAATTTTCGAGTCATCTACTCATCCCATCGATGGGATGGGGATGTGAAGAGGGGGGTAATGACGGTGGGGGGAAGGAAGGAGAAAAATACAAAACAACAAAAATTCTAAACTGAGTTGTTGAGGACGATGGTGGGAGTCAGTGGTGACCGACGGTGGAATGGGGTGTATTTTCTTATTTTGGTGGGGTGTAATTATTTAAAGAGGAGAACTCCTCTATAGTAAAATGAGCTACAAGTTGAATGGGAGATTTTGGGCTCAAAGCCCATTTAACCAAGCCATACCCCATCTATTTTGTTTCCTCTATTAAGAGACCGTTTTAGAAGATTGTTGTTATTGGGGCTCCCTAGTTTGGATGGGTGGCTCGCCCGGTTAAGAGGCACCCCAAAAATTTGCAAATTGGTTGGGGGGAGGATCAGTTTTACTAGGGGGTACTTCTCATTTTTTCTTTTCACCCCACCACTCCCAACTAAATACTCACCACCATCACTACAACCATCTCCAGCACCATTGCCACAACCATGCCAACACCACCACACCACAACACCACCACACCAACTTCACAACCTTACTCGCTCCACCACCATCGCCGACGCTTTAGAGAGAAAAAATGAGAAGGGAGATCTAGAGAGAGGGGATATGGATTTAAACAAAAAAATTGATTTTTCAACAATAACCAACGTCATCGGCGTTCAGAATTCGACAATACAGAGTAGAATTTTTGAACAAAATTCGAAAGGTTCCTATCGAAAAATAAAATACATTTCTACAGGTCCTTGTTGATTTTGTTTTCAATAGGAACCTGTCGAAAATATATTTTTATTTTTTACTAGGAAACTGTCGAATTTTGTTTAATTTTTCAACCGAAACCTGTCAAAAATGTTTTGATTTTTCGACTTTATATTGTTGAATTTTTGTTATCGTCTTCAACATCTTAGCTAGATTTGATTTTTAAGTTCTAGATAGAGAAAGAAGAAAGGGAGAAAAGATATAGAAAAAGAGAATGAGAAAAAGTATTAAGAATAAGAGAGGGGGAAGATGATAGTGATGGTGGTGTTGCTGTTGGGTGATGTGGTGCTAAAGGTGGAGGGAGTGATAGTGGTGGGGTGTAGTTATTGGTGGGGTGTGTTTAGTTGTATTTAGTGAATGGAGTCCTCCTAGGAAAAACATAGGGTTGAGGGGAAGGTTCAAATTTGGGCTTTAAGCCCAAATTTTGAGCATGCCCCTAACCAAAAGGAAAGCCTCAATAACAACAGTCTTTTAGAATGAGTTGATCTTTGGTGATCATCCTCATCCAAAACTAGCCTTTGATTAATCTTTAATTTGGGCCCCACAGGGTCATTCAGCCAAGTGATCTAACAGTCATGGTAGAACTTTATCAAAAAAAAGAAAAGAAAAGAAACGGTGATGGTAGAATGACGTTTGTTTTCTGTGACTAGTTACATCCGCGTATCTTTGGGCATGAGTGTGAAACAGTGAAAGAAATAAATCCTGACACCATCACCAGACCACAATCTTCTTTAATTAAACCAATCCAAATCCATAGTAAAACAAGTGATGATGATTACAAATTCGATAATGCTAGGGTTACAGCAGAACGACAGTGCTAGGGTTTCATAATTTCTTACAGAATTCTATACAGTAGGCACAATTCACGGCGAGATGCATATCGCTTTGGGATAGGGTGCGAATTACGAAGAGATGCATATCACTTTGACCGTTGGATGGTTGAGTTGTAGCAAATTCTATAGGAATTTGCTGTAACTCAAGCATTTTCGACAGCAGAAACCCACAGAAAGTACTACCGAAGCAGATGTGGCAGTTCATCTGGCACCTCCGTCTTGTGCGGATTTTACTTTGTTTCTTTTCAACAAACTAAGACACGAAATTCTAGATTCTATTTTTGGGTACGGCAGTGCTAGGGTTATAGAATTTCCTACAGAATTCTGTACAGCAGGCACAATTCACGGTGAGATGCATATCACTTTGGGATAGGGTGCGAATTACGAAGAGATGCATATCACTTTGACCGTTGGATGGTGAGTTGTAGCAAATTCTGTAGGAATTTGCTGTAACTCAAGCATTTCTGTTTTGGGTATTACCAACCGTTGATCAAAAAAACCCAAATCAACAATTAAAATCTTTTAACTTCATCTCTTACAACCACAACCTAAAGCCAAACCGGAAACAGAAAATTTTGAGGATTCCCTTTCTCTAGACGACTGGCGACCTAGGGCAGCAAAAATATTTCTTAGCCGCCGCTCTCCAGCAAGGTATAACGTTACATCCGGTTGTGATTTCTCTTATCTTCTCTTCTTCCTCATCCGGTTGTTATTTGGTGAGTTTGTTTTCTATTAGAAAATTCATTTTTCAATAGGGTATTAATTAATTAATTAATTAATTAATGGTTGGGCTCGTTTGATCTAGTTGATGATACATAGATTAATCTTGTTGTTAACCCAACCTTGTTGATTTCTTGAACTTTGTTGATCTTTGAACTTTCTAAGTTAGGAACATCCTTCTCTGCTCTGTGGAGATGTCAAAAAGTGGATTGTTTTAAAGTTCTCCCATACCGCTGCCCTTGCACCCCTGTACAATCAGACCACCACCACCACCAAGTAAGATACGATGGATTGAAACCCATAAACTCACGATTTCACATTTAAGTAATTTGAGGTAAAGGCTTGACCAGAAGTTTACTTGTTTCTTTGATTTTCTGGAAAGCACTATATCAGTGTTTCTGTGATACTTCATTGTAGGAGATCCCGAGGTCACCGGTGATCGTCAAAAGGAAATCCTCAAATTTTTTGAATTTCGGTTTGGCTTTAGGTTGTAGGAGAGATGCCATTAAAAGATTTTTAATCTCAGCCGTGATTTGGGTACTAGTAATAAGGCCAAATAACAGTCTAAGATTCCGTGCTTGAGTTGTTGAAAAGGAAAAAAAATTGAAAAGTGCCAACGAGGCAGCATTACCGCACAAGATTAAGGTGCTAGATGGACCGCCACATCTGCTTCTGTAGGTTTCTGTTGTAACCCTAGCATTACTGTTACAAAGCATTACTGTTACAAATTACAGCCGGTCAACAAGCGTTTTATATTTTCAAAATTAAATACCACCAAATCTAATAATCCAACAAAACAAAACAAATTCAATTCAAAGTGAAGGTAATTAGGTAGGGGTCAGGTTATATAGCCCCTTATATAACCCCTCACATGTGGGGCCCACATGTAATGCATCCAAGGGCTGATTTTTGGAGAGAATGATCAACATGACGAGGAGAACATAGTTACTAGAAATCAGCCTGATCAGAAACTTCTAATCTCAAATTTACCCGTTTTAAATCAATGGTCAAAATAAAAGCTTAAAACTTGCATTTTTTTAAGGGCTAATTTAAGGGGGTTAGAAGTTTTAAAACGAATTGATTTTTGAACATGATGAAACACATACTGAGGAGAACATCCTCTCCAAAAATAAGCCCCTAGATGAATTACATGTGGACCCCACAGGCGATGGGTTATATAAGGGGGCTATATAAGAGGGGCTATATAACCTGACACGTAGGTAAATAATACTTTATAGAATAATACGTTAAGGTATTCTTTTGTTCCTGATCCAAAACTAAGTAATTCGTGTTCATCCCCGAACTCAAAAAGATAAAACTCTACTACGAGAACGAGGTTTTATTAAAAAAAAAAAAAATTTGGGAGAGCGACGTAAACCTAAACTCTAACGGTAGGGGCGGCCCAATTAAGGCCCAGTGGCAGCTGCCCCCACTCAAATAGTAGATGATCGATGAGGGCATCTAATAACAAATATTTGGTGAGATTTGCAATATGCTTACAAAATAAACAATCTAAATTTTTTTTTTTTTAATTTATAAAATTTTAATTAGCACCTACAAGAACCGTGAATTTTTGCATTTGCGAATATTCACGGTGTACCAAGCAGGGCTTAAAAGGTAATAGACAATTAGACATGTTTTATGATTTCTACATACAAGATATAAATACAAGTACAAGAGGATATACGAGAGAAGTGGAGAGATTTCTTATTCACTGATATTCGTACAACTTATCTCACTCAAACCTAACAAATATATAGAAGATAATGCATGTGAGGGAGGCACCCTCACATGACACCTATAAAGGCTGTGTCTATATGCATGTCAAATATACGGTGGATCAGCCACATATCACCCTTGGATGTCCACCATTCTAAGATAATTGCCTCGTTAAAAACCTTGCCAGGAAAACCCAGAGGGACAAAATCTGAGCTAAGGAAAAGAGTACAATAGACTTAGAATAGTGCAAGACTCAACTAAGCTGCCTCATTAAAAACTTTAGCAAGGAAAACTTAGAGGGACAAAGCTTTAACAAAGAAAAAAGAGTACAGCGCGATAATGGTCCAGTCAGTCAAAAATGTAGGTATTGGTATACTCCCCCTGATTGAGCAGTCTCTCACATCAGTCTACTTGACGATATATCCGTCTCATGCCAATACCATAAACCAGCTTTCTGAAAGTCGACGTAGGCAGAGACTTGGTGAATAGATTAGCAAAATTCTCACAGGATTGCATCTCCTGGATATCAATATCATGGTTCTTTTGGAGATGGTGAGAATAAAATAGCTTCGGCGAAATATGCTTGGTTCTATCAACTCTTTAACTTGTGATATGCAAGCAGCATTGTCCTAAAAAATGGCTATTGGAACATCTGTGATAGAGGGTAGAGAGCAAGAGCTTCTGATATGTCCAATCAGTAATCGTAGCCACACACATTCTCTGTTGGATTCATGCAATGCAATAATCTCTGATTGATTTGAAGAAGTGGCTGGAAGACTTTGCTTGTTGGATCGCCAAGAGAATGCTATACCTTCACTTATAAAAACATAACCAGATTGAGACATAGCTTTGTGGGGATCGGAGAGATATCCGGCATCAGTATATCCCATTATCTGAGAGTCATTGGATGGGATTCTTGGATAGAATAATCCCATGACTATAGTTCCGTGGAGGTAACAGAGAATCTATTTTACACCTGTCTAATGTCTCCTTGTCGGGGCAGAACTGAACCTGGCTAACAGATTTTCAAAAATTCAATGTCTGGTCTGGTACATTGTGTCAAGAACATCAATGCGCCGATTGCACTGAGATATGGTACTTCTGGACTAAGTAGTGTTTCATTCTCATCCTTTGGTCGGAATGGGTCTTTCTCAATATCAAGAGATCTCACAACCATAGGAGTACTCAATGGATATGCTTTGTCCATATTAAAATGATTCAAGATCTTTTCAGTATACGTTGTTTGATTGACCAAAACTCCACTTGAGTTACGCTCGATCTGCAAGCCGAGACAAAATTTTGTTTTCCCGAGATCTTTCATCTCGAATTCTTCCTTCAAATATTCAGCAGCATGACGGAGCTCTTCAGGAGTCCCAATTAAATTGATATCATCGACATACACAATGATGATAGCAAATCCAGATTCTGTTTTCTTTATAAAAACGCATGGGCAAATTGGATCGTTTACATATTCTTCTTTTATCAAGTATTCACTGAGGCGATTATAGCACATTTGCCCGGATTGTTTCAATCCATATAGAGCTCTTTTGAACTTAAGTGGATACAAATGGCGTGGTTTTCCCTTAGGTAATAATAACCCTTCAGGGACTTGCATATAAATATCTGTATCTAACTTTCCGTACAGATAAGCAGTGACTAAGTCCTTTAGATGCATGTCGAGTCTTTATGAGACTACCAGATTGATCAGATATCTAAAAGTAATTGCATCCATAACAGGAGAATATGTTTCTTCATAATCAATCCCAGGTCTTTGTGAAAAACCTTGTGCCACGAGTCGCGACTTATAGCGAACGGTTTCGTTTTTCTCATTGCGTTTTCTTTCAAAGACACATTTGTTTCCCATTGGGTTCACATTCGTGGGGGTTGATACAACCAGTCCAAACACCTTACGTTTTGCAAGGAAAGCTAACTCTTCCTGGATGGCTTCTTTTCATTTTACCCAATCAATTCTATGTCGACATTGCTCCACAGAAAGAAGTTCAATGTCATCGTTTTCTATGACGATGTCAGTAGCTACTGAGAAGGAAAAAATATCGTGGACAATTATTTCATTGCGATCCCACATTTCTCCGGTGCATGCATAATTTATAGAAATTTCCTCATTTACAGGTACATGTCCCTCTCCTAGAAATTGTACTTATCCCTATCCTGGGGATTTGCCTTCTTCAAGAGGCATTTCTTCAGAGAATGTAGATCGTTCAATGATACTCTCTCCTAGAGTATTTACAATTATTAATTGGTATTTCCTCTTCCTAGGAACAGAATCTTTCGAACCAAGTGGTCGCCCACGCTTTAAGCGTGCATTAGACGACTCATTTGCTGCAATTTGTCCTACTGGGATCATACGTCCTCTTGGGACACCAACTTTCACAGCATGTGTCTCTTGGACATCAATTTTAACTAGAGCATTTGCAGCAGGTATATATGACTCGGTTACTTTAGCTGCGTCATTAAATGCATCAGGCATTTTATTGGTAATTTCCTAGAGATGCACAATCCTTCGCACTTCAATGTCACATGCATTGGTGCGTGGATCAAGATGAGACATAATTGGTGTATTCTAGAAAATCGCATGTCGTTCTTCTAACGACGAATCACATCGTTCTACTGACGACAGATTGTCACGTCGTTCTACTAACAACGGATTCTCTCTCCCTAATGATGGGAAGACTGACTCATCAAAATGACGGTCCGCAAAATGGGCGGTAAAAACATCACCTATCATCAGTTCAAGATAACGAATAATAAAAGGTAAATCAAAGCCAACATATATTCTTAGCTGACGTTGAGGACCAAACTTGGTGCGTCGCGTAGGGGGAATAGGAACTTGCACAGCACAACCAAAAATATGTAAATGTGAAATATTTAGTTTGGCCCATGACAAGCTGCATAGGAGAGTACAAATGATATGCAGTCGGACGAATCCGAACTAATGCAGCTGCATATAAAATGGCATGTCCCCATATTGCAACTGCAAGCTTAGTTTTCATAAGCATAGGCCGAGCAATGAGCTGAAGACGCTTCACAAATGATTTTGCTAGACCATTTTGTGTATGAACGTGAGCAACACGATGCTCCGCGCCAAGGCCAACTGCTTGGCAATAAGCGTTACAAGCTCGAGATGTAAACTCGGCAGCTCCATCAAGACGGATAGACTTAATGGGGAATTCAGAGAAATGTGCACATAATCGTATAATCTGAGCGAGCAAACGTGCAAAGGCAACATTGCGAGTGGATAATAGGCAAACATGCGACCACCTTGCAGAAGCATCCACCAAGACCATAAAATATCGGAATGGTCTACATTGGGGATGGATAGGCCCAAAAATATCTCCCTGAATTCGTTGCAGAAAAGCTGGGGATTCAACCACGACCTTGGTTAAAGATGGTTTAAGCACCAATTTACCCTGGGAACACGCTGCACAAGCATAATCTTTGGACATCAGAATCTTCATGTTCTGTAGTGAATGTCTCTGCGTGTTTTGGATTATTCTACTCATCATGGTAGAACCTGGGTGACCAAGTCGGTCATGCTAAAGCATAAACGCTTTCAGGTCATTGAACTTCTAGTTCAAGACGGCATAAGATTCAACCCTTCTTATTATTGTATGATACAAACCAGAGGAGAGAGCCGAAAGCTTCTCTAATATACACTTCTGGTGTGAGACAGTTGAGGTAATACACAAGTATTCCATATCATGCTCATTCACTGTCTCAAGGTGGTACCCATTACGACGTATATCTTTAAAACTCAACAGATCTCTCCTAGATCTGGAGGAATACAAAGAGTCTTTAGTATCAAGTATTGTACCACCCGGTAGCATGATACTAGCTCTGCCAGAGCCCTCAATTAAACTGGTCGTGCCAGTGATAGTAGTCACGCAAGCCTTGAACATACTCAAGCTCATAAAAAATTTACTATCTCAAAGGATTGTGTGCGTCGTAACAATATCTGCTAGATAAATATTCTCGCCATATAGGCTTTGTTTGGATATGTCTCTGCTTGGACCAATATCTCGGGATATGCCTCTGCTTGGGCAAACATCCTCGCCATATAGGTTTTGTTTGGATATGTCTCTGCTTGGACCAATATCTCGGGATATACCTCTGCTTGGGTCCATATCCTTTAACAAAAATAAAGCAAGAATAAGCATATATATAAAACGCTTATATTATATATAAACAAAAGTAAAACAAGAAAAGTAGTACAACAAATAATTGGTATGAACATACTCATCCCCCAATTAAGTTGTATAGCAAAACTCTAATTGGTATGAACATACTCATCCCCCAATTAGTTTGCTCAAATCCTCGCCTTCAAGATCGAGGAATATATCGGATAACTCCAGGTGGGTATCATCAGTAGAAACACCATTACAAATATAATTTGTCTCAGCACCAGTTTTAGCTTTCTTACATGAACCCTGATAAAGATCAACTAGATGCTCGGGCGTATAACAATTACGCGTCAGGTGTCCTTTCATGCCACAACGATAGCAAGTTACATCTTTAAGTGGTTTATTCTGCCAACCTCTCCCGTTACCTTGCTTAGTTTCAATATTATCCCTCTTTTGGAGATTAACGTATCCCTCTTCTAGGGATTCTGTGTGACATTATCTGTGCCATTCCACTTCTTAGAATTATACCGTCGGTAGCGTCTACCGCGCCTACCCTTATAACCATGTCGTCCACGTCCCTATCCTGAAGCAGTCACAGCATAAGCTTCAGGTACAGACGTCAAACCAGTAGGATGAGATTCATGGTTCAGTAACAACAACTCGTTATTTTTCTCGGCAACAAGAAGGTAGGAGATTAACTCTGAATATTTCATAAACCTTTTTTATTTTGTGAGATGTCTAAAAGCTTCGGGTTGATCACAAAATATCGAGGTCTCGATCTTGTTGTATGAGAGTGGTAGAGACTCGTGCTGATAACGTGTTATTATTTCTACACACAAGATATAAATACAAGTTCAAGAGGATATACGAGAGAAGTGGAGAGATTTCTTATTCACTGATTTTCGTACAACTTCATATATCAACGTACAACTTAGCGTACTCAAACTTAACAAATATATAGAAGAGAATGCATGTGAGGGAGGCACCCTCACATGCAGAGCCGGATCTGAGGGAAGGTAGTGAAGGCGGTTGCCTAGGGCCCCCAAATTTTGAGGGCCCCAGAATTTCTATGTACCATATATAGTTATATATATTCTACTAGAAAAAATTATATATATGCATATAGACCGATTTCTCGGCTGCTAATTTTGGGAAACTATACTTTTAGCAATGAGTCTAGTTCCGTGGACATTGTTATACAGACATTATGTTTACAAAATCCCTGTTGGGCCCTCTTGGAGATGATCTAAGGGCTGATTTTTTGTAGAAATATTCTACTAATTATTTAGATCATTCTCACCAAAATTCATATCATTTTAAAAATTTTAACCCCATAAAAAAAAAAGGAAAATTTAAAAAACAAAAAATTTTAAAAAAAAGTGTAATTTTAAAATGATAAGATATTTGATGAAAATGATTTACATGGTGAGAAGAACATCCCTATAAAAAATCATCTCTTATGTCATCTTCATATGGACCCCACACAGATGTTATGAATAACAATGTCTATATAACTATGTCCATGGAACCGGACTCTTTAGAAATACCTTTAAAAGTAACTTTATAAGTTAAAATACCATAATTAAAAAAAAACTACCAAACAACTTACTAAAACTACTATTTTTTTCCATCTTTCACCAAAGCGTGTTTTCTTTGATAATAAAAGAACCCAAACACTAGAAAGCTAAAAATCCTCTATATGTCATATTCGATAAAATTATGTCATCTCTATAATTTTTAAAACACCAATTTAAGAAACTTAAATTCTTATGAAGGATTGATTAAGTAGAACACACACTCATTAGAATTTAAACCATTGAGGACCTGTTGTAAGTGATTCTCGATTATGCAAGTTTAATTGGTCATTTTGCAGCTAAAAATGCAAAAAATATAATCTTTAAGTTATTATATTTTCTCTACTTTCTTGGGTGGTTCGTTATTGTTATGAGAGTGTTAAAAGAATAATAGTAGGCGTTAGCTTTGATCTGGATATTGTAGAAGAACTTAATTATGGTTGATCCTATTGCAATGTGTTATATTATCGTAATTTAATAAAAAAAAATATTAGGTAGTTACTTTTATTTCAATATTAGTATATAGGGCCCCGTTTACAGGAATTCGCCTTGGGCCCCCAAAATCTCAGATCCTGTCCTGTTTTGAAGACAGGAAATGCCAGGCTGAATGGCTCCAGTTGTGGTTCCATGGGCATTAATACAGATAGAACCAACTTGTACTCCGGGTTTAGACGACTTTAATTGTATAGAATTGAACTTAAGTTCGGTGCAAGCCATAGCCTGGCTACAATTCAAATTGATGGCTGATGCGCTAGCTGATGTTCCCGTCAATCTGAAAAAAAAAAAAAATTGGATCTAAGGTTAGAAAAAAAAATAGAAAAAGAAATTGAAAAGGAGAGAAGGGAGAAGAAATACCTTGAAATGGAGAAGAAAAGTCGTCAGTCGGAGGGTCTGAAGGTTCGCCGTCTCAAATCTCAGGTCGGCATCTTCTCTGCTCATTCAACAGGTTCTTCGTTTGGGGGTTGAGGATAAGAAAAAGAGAAGAAAGAGAGAAGAAAAAGAAAAAAGAGAGAAGAAAAGAGAGAAATTTGGTTTTGATATAACGTGGGTGAGGTTTTCGAGGGAGCCAAGCCATTAGTTCTAGGTTAGCCGACTAAAGTAGATCCAATTTTTTTGCTACTTCAGTAATTAATCTCACCATAAACCTAATCCAGAACAAACGATTCAGATTGAGTGTTCAAGATTGGGCCATATAAGAGGCGCCATATATCCGTTCTTGTCAAATATACGGTGGATCAGCCACATATCCCAATACGTCGTAACAACATGCTCTTTTTTTTTTTTTAACGGTAGTGCACTTGGTTGGCACAAAAGTAAATTTCTCTACCTCTCTGGTTTGTAGTGGTTGAGAGCTCCGACCATGTTTTCTCTCTCTCAGGTATTTTTTATTCTCTTCCTCAACTCAAAATAAACTAGGGTAAAACTTTAATTTTGTAGATATGGGGTATAGAGTTTGGTTATTTCAATTTTACCATAATTTTCAAGATCTGGGGTTTAGGGTTTGGAGGATCATTTTGGCCATTGAAATTGATTTTAGGAAGGGTAGTTATGGATTCATCCCGGAAAAATGCAGTTTACCCCCATCAGTCGGGTAAACTGCGTCTATTCTGGGGTGGTCTAATATCTATATGGGGTAGATTGTTTTTTTTAGTTCTTTTTTAAAAGAAAATCGTGATGTAGGCTCACCATTCTATTTTTTTTCTTAACAAATAAAAATTGATGGAGAATTTGGATTTGGGTTTGATGGCATTAAAGCTGATAATGTAAATTTATTAATTTTAGGTCCTCTAATTATTTCATCTTGAAACTCCCTAGAATGTTTTGTATTGTGTTTTCTTGAATACTATTTCAAAATTTTGATACAAGCAGTTCAAAATAATATAATCAGAAAGAAATTACAATAGAATATGCTCTGTAGGTTAATCTCGAGTTAGTAAATAAATCAAAGTAATTAAGTTTGGCATGAGTGCAACAAATTAATTCACTGTGTCATCTTCATTAATAAGATGGAAGTTGGATGGATTTTTCTATTTCCTCACCTGCATTTTTCGCGAATATATTAATTTAGATGGCGTAATGGAAAATATGATTTCTTGTATTAAGAGGATGATTTTTTATTTCTTTTATTCATCTCACACAAAATTTGTTACACGTTAATGCATGCTGATTAATGTTGGGGTAAACTGCTATTTCATACGCCCAAAATTTTATCAAAATTTTAAAAGTTGAAATGGGGTGAACTACTTCTAAGATGGGGTTGATCCAAAATCAGTCTTTTAGGAATTCTTTTTTTTAGGTTTTCTCGAACTTCTTCTTTCTCATGGATACTTTAGCGTTTATCTCCTTTTCTCTTTAAAATCAGATCCATAAGCTTCAATCCCTTAATCTTGCTGGAGTTACTTCAACGTCGGAAGTCTCGCCGGTCATAGAGAGGTACAATTGTGATGAGACTCATGCAAAATTTCTCAAAAAATAATTATTAATATTAAGGTCATCAATAATTACGATTTAATTTAAACAGTCTATTAGTAATATTAATTAATATTGAATTCATCATCAGATGATTACGGTCCGTACAAAGCATGGCGTTGTTATTTTAAATTAGTATTTTGTTTCCTAATTGGAACCCTGGCGTATTTCGATTATTTCGGTTTTCTACCATTATTAATATTTGAATTTTCTCCTAATTTGAGTTGTTCATTTCTTATATATATGAGCGCAGGAGTTTTGTCTCTTAAATGAATCAAGAGTGCCCCATAAATGAAACTAAACCTCACCCGTCTCAACCCATGGCTACCTCCAGCAATAATCAACCTCCAAACCGAGAAGAAGAAGAAGAAGAAGAAGTGATTAATACTAATAGTAGCCTCCATGATGAACCTGATCATCATCATCAAGAACTCTTACTACTCTCCCTACCCAAAGGCCATGGATGGGGAGTTGATGACAATCTTCATTATTTTCAAGGTTTCTGGTGCCCACCAGATCGAATAGAAGCTGTAATTGCACTTCAACAAGACTTCGAGGCCCACGATACGAGGCCCACGATACCGATCTAATCATATCCACACCACCCAGATCAGGCACCCTTTGGTTGAAGTCCATGACCTTTGCCATCGTCAACCGCACTCGCTACCCACATACTTCTTCTACTTCTTCTAAACACCACCAACACCCATTGCTTACTACTTCATCTCATCACCTTGTGCCCTTCTTTGACTATCAGTATCATGGGGATCTTTCTCATCTTAATTTCAACAACATTCAGTCCCCCAGGCTTTTATCTACCCATCTTCCTTATCCTTCTTTGCCTGAATCCATTAAGAACAAGAGTACCAATTGCAAGGTTGTTTATTTATGTAGGAATCCCAAAGACAACTTCATCTCTTTGGCATTTTTTTAACAGGTGGTCAAGCTCCAAGAGGACGATAGACGTTGACGACAACCACCCCACGCCGTCACTTCCACTTGAAGAAGCTTTGAATTTGTTCTGCAATGGAGTTTCAAGGTTTGGTCCTTTCTGGGATCATGTACTACTGGAAGGCGAGCTTGGAGCGGCCTTAAACGATGTTGTTTTTGAAGTATGAAGACATGAAAATGGATCCCAAGACTCACTTAAAGAGATTAGCAGAATTCTTGGGTTATCCTTTCTCAATAGAGGAAGATAGTGAAGGGGTGATGAAAGAAGTATTAAGTTTATGTAGTTTTGAACACTTGAGGAATTTGGACGTGAACAAGTATGGAAAGGCAAGGCTTGGTTGTTACAACAAGATATTTTTTAGGAAAGCTGAGGTTGGGGATTGGAAGAACTACTTGACACCTGAAATGGCGGAACGACTAGACCACCTTATCGAAGAGAAGTTGCATGGTTCTGGATTGGTGTTCCAAGACTATCTAGATTGAATTGAACTCGTCTCTGTATATCATCTTTATATATGAATGGTGCTTAAACTAATTCTTGTTGTTTGAATAATTAATTAAGGTGGTGGGTTTGATTCTGTTCAGATCAACCCATCAGATAGTTTGTTGTTTGAATAAGCTGTTTGATTCTCTTATCCGTTAGTTGATGCCTGCCATCTCTTTCCATCAAAACTAACTTTTGCTTTAGAATGTTGAGAATAAAAAAGAATTTGATGCCCCTCGGTCCTTCCAAGCCTGTTGATGAGTTAAGGGTATAGGAAGCAGACACGAAAGCCAAATCTAAAAAAAGTAAGACGCCAACACGGAAAGGATACATAATTATTAATATAGAAAATGTAAAAAAAGTCCTTATTTTTTAGGGGACCAATGATTTTAATCCCTCACTAAAATACTTTTATAATTTTAATCCTTATTTTTTAAAACTTTATGATTTTAGTCCTTAAAAAATTATAGTGTTATGATTTTAGTCCCTAAAAATTTAAAAAATGTGTAAACTAAGTTTTAAAAAATGCCTAAGATACCCTTGTTCACTTTTTTTTTTTTAAACTGGAAAAAAAGTGCAAGTCTGAACTTGCACTTCAAGTCTGAACTTGCACTTTTGAAAAATTTCAGATTTGGACTGCCGGTGAGGAGTTCACAGCCGCCGGTCGCCGGAGAAAAGGTCGTCGGTCGGAGGTCGGCCGGCCGCCGGAGAGTCGTTCGCCGGAGAGGAGGTTGCCGGTCGCCGGAGTGGAGGTCGCCGGTCGCCGGAGTGATGAAGTCGACCGTTAATGATTTTTAGATATGGGATATATTTGGAATAAAATGTTTTTAAAGGTTAGTATTGTCTTTTTAAAAACTAAGGACTAAATTCACAAATGTTTTTAATCCAAGGGATTAAAAACATAAGGGTTATAAAAATAGGGACTAAAATCACAAAACCCCTTATTAATATATATTGAGTGAAGTTATATAAGCCCCCTTAAATAGCCCTATAATAACCCCTCCACCTTGTAGGGCCCACATGAAATGCATCAAGGAATTGATTTTTGGAGAGGATGATCTATATGGTGAGAAGAACATACTCACCTGAAATCAGCCGGTTCTAAAACTTCTAATCTCATAAATTTGCCCCTATAAATCAACGGTCAAAATAAAAGTTTAAAACTTACCAAATTTTTAAACGCTAATTTGAGGAGGTTAGAAGTGTTAGAACGAGCTGATTTTTTAATATGATGATATAAATAACGAAAACATACTCTCCAAAAATCAGCCCCTGAATATATTATATGTGGACCCCACATGTGGGGGGTTATATAAAAGAGGCTATATAAAGGGGGCTATATAGCCTCACTCGTATATATTTACCTTAAAAATTTATTCCATAGATAAAATTCTTTAAAGAACTCTAGAAAATTCCTTGCACAAAAGGGCTTTAACAGTAATGAAAGACAAAAAAACACAAAAGACATAATTTATTTTTTTTAAAAATCCCTCATTCCTTGCACGGCATATTGGGGCTAATTTATTTAAAGTGTCTACCGCGTGTCCATATGTCCAAGTGTCGAACACATGTCCATTACGAACACGATGCCATAAATAAAATGTCCTTGCTTCATAGATTAGGGTAGACGCTACCTGGTAGAGTTTCACGGGTTGGGATACGGTAGGAATGAGTTGAGTTGGTGGCTAAGATCACGTTTTGCTAGGTCTAACTGTATAAAAGTGCAACCCAAAGGTTGAATTTTTCTGGATTGCAAATCATAAAATTGCAAAGTCAGACTTAGCTCATTATCACTAATTTTAAATTAAAGAAACAAATCTCTCAATAATATATATTACTAATTTAATTACGATTATTAGGTTGTTTAATAAAAGAAACAAATCTCTCCCTAATAATAAATTAAATTAGTACAAAAATAATAATTTCTTAAAAGTGACCCGCGCTTCGCATGGGCAAATAACAACTAGTTTAAGGAAAAGGATAACCTCACAAAATTTCATCTAAAACTCGATAAAGTAATAACTTCAAATTCAGGTGAAAATGCATCTCAAGTACATTTTGATCTATGCAATATAAAATGAACTTAACCTCATAAAAATTAACAATAATATTTACATGATCTCAGCCTTATAAACAAGGACTCTACTCATGCTCATATACTTCAAAATCCACAAGCAGCATTCTTTTCTTCTTGTCAAAGTTCATGGAAGATAGTGTACAATAAGCTGTATATACGAAATTGTTCCATCTGTTTCAAAATGTTGGATATATATTTAAAAATTGTTTTATACAAATAGTTCATCAAAATAACATTGGAGTAGTGGTTAAGATTTTGGGTTCCCTCTTTGAGGTCAAGGATTTAAACCCTCTCCCACCCATTATACTAGATAATACAATTGTAAAATACCTGTAATCGCAAAACCAGATTTAACTGAAAACAATAGGAACTTGCTGGGATGAGTTGCGGACTAGGTCGCTCTCTTTAAGACGATTCGCGGCTCTGCCCAAATGTGCAAGCAGTTTCTCAGTCACGTCGTCCCCAGGATAAAACAGCCCAGAAAACCTTCTGTCTCAATTTCCCTTGCACGGTGGGAAATCGGAATACTAATACACTTCAATTCTTACTTGGGAACAACTTCAGAAATTCTAGAGTTTTTATCAGGGAGGAAGACTTGTCAAGTTTTTCTGTTTTGATTCAGTATAAATGTTGTCTATTTATAGATCAACACCCAACTGTCAAAAAACGGCCATAAACACTGTAGCACAACAACTATAAAACGGTCATAAACACTGTAGCACAACAGCTATAAAACGGCCATATAACAGCTATAATTTTATTTTTCGAAAACAAAAATTATAATAAAAACTAAATAAAAAATCATTTTCAAATCAGAGGCCCAAAGAGCCCAAAGGCCCAACCCGGTCTTTGATTAATATATATATATATATAGTATAATGGGTGGGAGAGGGTTTGAACCCTTGACCTCAAAGAGGGAACCCAAAATCTTAACCACTACTCCAATGTTGTTTTGATGAACTATTTGTACAAAACAATTTTTAAATATATATCCAACAATCCACCACTTATATATTTTAAAAACCTCGAGCAAGAACAGATAGAGATGTGCATAAGTAGAGGTAATTGTCAATTTGAACCTTTTCTTAGTGATGAGGCTCTCAAAGTATAAGAATGTAGAGTGACATTAGTCTTTAACTCTAATTCGAGTAAATATACTTCAGTTGCCAAAACACACACAATTCTACTAGTGTAAAGTTCTAAAGCCAGCACTTTACGGCCATGTGCTACTATCCCAGTCATAATGAATGCTCTAGAGAATTTGCCCAGAATTCTCATAGGAAGCGGCCACACTTCCACATTCATATAGGTGAGTCTATCAAGAGTACTCCTGTAGCTAGGTACTCCACTCAAAAAAGAGATATAGTCCTCATTAAGAGTTAATAACTCAACCTTAACCAACTTCAGGATGTCATGCTAAGGGATGGAATCTTATATTAGCATGATTCTTTCTATATCATTATGTGACTTGTTTTTCCCTTTGAACCTATTTCTTGGGATCTCCAGTCTGTAGGTAGGGTATCTATCACAAATGACTCAATTCTCAATGGGCCTTAGTCCCNTTCTTTCTATATCATCATGTGACTTGTTTTTCCCTTTGAACCTATTTCTTGGGATCTCCAGTCTGTAGGTAGGGTATCTATCACAAATGACTCAACCCCTTCGAGGTGTTCCACACCTTTTCCCGTTCTAATCCTTTCTTCAAAGGATCAGCCAGGTTCACATCAGTCCTTACATAATCCACTCTAACAGCACCAGTTTTGAGAAATTATCTAACTGCGCTGTGTTTACGACGTATTTGTCGTCTCTTGCCATTGTAATAATGGTTCTGAACTCT
>MVGT01004424.1:123296-149132 GCA_002174775.1 Macleaya cordata | reverse complement strand
TAGTATAATGGGTGGGAGAGGGTTTGAACCCTTGACCTCAAAGAGGGAACCCAAAATCTTAACCACTACTCCAATGTTGTTTTGATGAACTATTTGTACAAAACAATTTTTAAATATATATCCAACACAAAATTTGTGATGTTATACTTACATTCGAGGGGAAATATTGCCTCCTAGGAAGGAGTCTTTGACAGTGTTTCTGCAGGAAGCCCGAAAAGCGTTGTCGGCAAGATAGATCTTATTCGAGTCCTGTTCACCCAATTACAGCTACTTAATTGATCACTAGATTCCAAAACAAAGTAGTATGATTGTAGGGAGCTAATTTCCACCATTTTCGCTTTGCGCAACCACATCATGATTTACAGTTTCAAAAACACATCCTTACTTCTTAGGATTAAATTTGGATGATTTACAGTTTCAGAAACACATCCATACTTCTTAGGTATAAATTTGGTACGAGCCCCAATATTTTCATATATTAATTCTACTTCCCTGGACTTTGGTCGAATGATGTTTAAACATTGGAAAAAATGAGTGGAGTTAGTTTTAAATCAAAATGACCAAACTAACACTCATTTTAAAATGCTCACACAATCCACTCACTCACAAGTTGCAACAAAGAGGCGTATCACAAGGGCAGTTTAAGAATTTTAAAAAATTGAAAGTTAGTCTGGTAATTTCGATTTTAAACCAATGCAAACTTAACTTTGTTGTCTAATTTTTTTTAAAAAGTCACATTTTTCTATTGGTCAATGAAGTTAGACTAAAGTCTAAGGGGGTTGTCAGACTAACATTGAAAAAAGTAAAAAATAAGGATTTATGTCCAAAAACCCTTTGAATGTTTACTACACATGTGGGTGTCAAATTGGAACAATGGGTGCGGCAATTAAGATTCATGATTGTAATATTGGATTAAGGTAGCTGAGAAAAACTAGAAATAGAGATAGAAGGGGAGGGAAGAGTTACCAGAAAGTGAGATGACTGGATGAGCTCGGACTCGCTTGAGACTCCATGTCATCTCTTGTAGCACTGCTGCAAACAAGCCTCTGAAACTTTTTTGAGAATTCTTGGTAAGAGTGGACCTCCGATGGCTGCACTCGTCCAAGTGCAGTTTTGAAATGTGCCATTGATATTTCTGAGATTTCACGGCTCTCCTGATAAAGTTGTACATTATTAAATCAATAATCTCTTTAGACAAAAGAATTCTGTGCAGAGTTGAATTCAAACTCCACATACTTCAATAGCCGCAACTGCTGCTTCACGGCAGATTAACGATATATCTGCGCCAGTACAGCCTTTGGTGAGAATCGACAGCTCCCTTATGCTGACATCAGAACCACAAGGCATTTTCTGCACATGGATGCAAAATATTTCTTCCCGGTCATCTTCATTTGGAGGTCCCACATACAGTAGCCGATCAAAACGTCCTGTCCAAATATTTGATCCTTTATTAATCACCAGTGGGCAGCACCGGATTCTGCACATGTTATATTCTAAACTTCTAATGCCTAATACAAGAAAATAATGTTCATGGTCTACATAATAACTTTTCTCATGTAATAGGCGAAGGTGGGAGTAATTATGGGATGTGAGTATTTGTTATTTTTTTGCAAAAAAACAAAAAAGAACTGTTAATGGAATGACTAAAATATATTGTGTTACATTTTTCTAGATTTTGCGTTATAAAAAGGACAATTTTGTAAATTGACCAGCAGGCCACAACATCCAACTAAATAACAGTCGGAACCCCCTGTAGGCTTTATCCAATAGTATAGATGTTTTTAGATAGCGTATATCCCATAGAAGTGAGAATGTGAATGAGCACCTGGTCTTAGAAGCGCTGGATCTATCTTGTCTGGGCGATTGGTAGCAGCAATAACAGTAACATCAACTCTTTGGTGCAAACCTGAATAGATGAAATCTTACTGGAGTTAACTTTCAAAAAGAAAGAAGACATCATACAGGAGTTATAATAATAGTGAATAGTGGAGCAATAAAATAAGAATTTAGCACCAGAAAGACACTAGCACTCTAGCAGACTAGCCATCTAGTGTGATTTCGCATAGAAGTCACACACTCGTCTAATTCTTAGAAAAACTATGTCGGACGAGAATTTGCACAGGTTTTAGAAGCTTTAGTTCCTTCCAGATATATATCAGGAAAAATATCAACAAAAGAAAATTTTGAGAAAGATGAGTATTATGCATTGAATTCCTTGTTTAAAGTGCAAGGCCCAAGAGGAGGAAAAATATTGATAATTGCTACAGTTATCTGTTTGTAAAAAACAGTACGCCATACGCACCTGTGATGGATAAGCAAGTATTGAGCCATTAAAGAAAAGACTAAAATTCATGTATCAAATGTCATGTAAACATTTTCTTACCGTCCAACTCAACTAGAAGTTGACTCATGACTCTGTCGCCAACTGATGCCCCATCATTTTCCTGTCCTCGGACAATTGCAAGGCCATCTATTTCATCAAAAAATATGATTGATGGGGCATTGGCCCTTGCCTTGGCAAACAAAGATCTAACGGCCTTCTCAGATTCACCAACCCATTTACTAAACAGTTCTGGTCCCTTAACTGCAAGGAAGTTCAACCCTGCTTCTGAAGCTACTGCACGGGCCAGTAGTGTCTTGCTGCAACCTGGAGGACCAAACAACAGCACACCTGTTGGTGGGCGAGTCCCGATTCGCTTAAAAGCATCCTGATGCTTCTGTGGCCATTCTACAGCTTCCATCAGTTGTTTCTTAACCTCATTCTGCCCACCAACATCTTCCCACCTCACCTTTGGAACCTCAAGTATAACCTGGCAATCAGAATTAGGAGTTGAGAGTACCATCCAAGGAATAAAGCCCTCACAAACATGTCAAATTTCTAGATACACATTACTGTTCATCAAATATAAGGCACAAATCATCAAAAAAAAAAAAAAGGCACAGTACACGGCTAGGAGAGGGAATTAATACATCATGCACAATGGAACTAATACACAATACCATACATGTGGCCCAGCATTTCACCTATCTGGACCAGTTCTTTCATTGGTTCATTCCTGGATGAGTTATGTGCAACAAATCAGTAAAGGTTAAGGGATCTAATTCCTTGGATCAGATATGTGAAAGCAGCTATGGTTGGCATCCCATGAAGCATACTTTCAAATCTTAATCTTCTCATCTAAAACCAAACCATCGGATTATTGGAAACAACTAGTCAGTTTGATCTTTGGGTTCTGCACATCATACAGATGCCAGAGATTAAATGGTACAGATATATGATTTGATAGGCCATGTTGGACATACTGTGGTCAGGGTCTTTTTAGGATGGGAATAGTTCTACTTCTATCATATTCTACCAAGTATTCCCAAACAGAGTATAACAACTGGAGGTAACGAGGTACCTCTCGCATGGCACTGGGTCTCACTCTCATCTTAGCTTTTTCAAAATCATCAAATGTCACTATAAGCAAAGCTTCTTCTTCCATTACAGAAGCCACCTTGTCACAGCTGAAATGAACTGATGTTTGAAGGTTACTAATCTCAGTCGACACAGTTAGATCTGAGGACGGCGAAGATGCAGAATCCACTTGATCCGTGGAAAGAATGTGCCCTGCATCATTAGTAGGACCCAGTGCTCTCGTAATAACATCCACACAACTATCATATCCGAGACATGGAAACTTGGAATGCACTTTATCTGAAGTTCCTCCTGTAGAATCAAAAGCTTTCTTGAACGCAACATGACGCCTAAGACAAACCAATGCCCCTTCATTACAGAGTGCAGCTAGATCTGAACCAACAAATCCATGTGTGGCCGAAGCAAGATTTCTAACTTGAGAGTCTGTAAGGGAGTGATCCATTCCATTGAGAAGGGAAAGTAGTATATCCAATCGCTGCTTTGGAGATGGCACCCCTGAAATTGAGTTTTTTGTGTGAGAAGGATTCGTCTTGTAAAAATTTACTATCAAACAAATATACAAGACACATGGTTTAAACAATGATATCTGTATGAAGGGAAATTAATTCAATGCACCAATATAAATAATGCCATGGGCTGTTTGACAGAAATAACGTTGTAGCGATGTCTTTAAAGTCAACGGACAGAAAACAGCAATACCAAATCTATCTTCTCGTGAAGGCACCCAAACAATTCAACACAACATCAATTCGTGAACAATGTATAAATAGATTTAAGTAGCAGTGTACCTACAAATTAGACACTGACACTGTAAGTCACTAGTTACTAGTACCAAATAATTGCAGACTGGAATAATTACAACTATTTGGAATCAAGGACCNACAAATTCTAGAAGTAAAAAAAGCTACTCCTATTTGAAGCAAAAAAAAAAGATTTGCTCGACTTCTAGAAGTTACTTTTACACGACTCACACATTAGTTCTTTTTTTTTTCCCTTTTATTTTCTCTTCTTCTCCACCACCACCACCGCCTCCTCACCGCCATTGCCACATCATCATTGTCACCTCGCCACATCACAACCACCACCACCTCACCATCGGCCATCGCATGACAGCCACCACCACATCACCAATGCCACCTCACTACCACTACCACATAACCATTGCCACCTAACCACCTCACTACCGCCACATCCCCGCCACCTCCACCTTACCATCGCCATCTCACAACCACCACCATCGGCACCTCACCTTCATCTTTGTGATATTGACTTTTAATTATGTTACATTGGCATACTAACTTTTTTACTTATTAACTTATAAGTTAGTACTTTACAAACTAACTTCTAACTTCTCAGAGGTAAAAGTGCTTCTAAAAGTAGAAGCACTTCTACTTTTGGTTGCCGAACACCCTCTAAGTAGTACTGTTAAGTATGAAGAACAATTATTAAAGGGCATGACACCATGTTCCTGGAGATGAAATTCTTAACTTTTTTTTTTTTTTTGAGGGATAAATTCTTAACTTCATATAGTAGCACTTCAATAAAAGTCAATTATTTGCCAAGGAATGGCTTTTATTTCAAGACCTTAGACCACTTCAAAAAAAAATAGAATGCATTGCCCTCTATGAAGTTCATCATGGTTTGTCTTCCAGATTAAGGTTAGAAATTACTTGAATCCCGCAACAATGGCTTACGGATTCGACCACCATAAGGTAAAGGAAATGAATAATGGATTTCCACAACAAATTATTCTAGAAACTACAGAAAAAGGAATAAAAAAAGGCAACAACCTAATGGTCCTAACCCCAATAGAATATGATCCATACCTAAAAGTTTTATAACATTCCTCGGCACCAGAGTCCATTCTTCGGAACAAGTATAAGAATAGCTTAAGTTTATATCATGTAGGCCTTCCAAGTACCTTAATATGATAAAAAATTTCTCGTAATAGTTGACGAGGAGAAATGATAAAGCACTAGAACATCCTACAATCTTGAGCTATGGACCTTAACTATAACAATATATATATATGCTTGCCACCAAACCAATTGAATGAAATTATGTAAATTTTTCAACCTTCTTTTTTGAATTAAGATAATGATAGTGACTTTCATTTCTAAATAAGTGAGATCTTAAACTATATCAGAATGCATATGGCATAAAATACACAATCCTATTTGGATCTTAAAACAAGATGAGAGCATAGATGGCATAAAAGGCAACAGACTAGATCTTCTCAAGTTGCCTACCCAGCATCCAACAAATAAATATCTTTCAGGCTGCCAAAACAGACAATAATCATTCAAACAAAAAACTGGGAAAAAGCTTATCTGATAGCACAACCACATACTTTAACATTCAGCATTTCAGAATTAACTTAACAATGAATTATTTGAAACAGAAATGGAACAAAAAAAGAAGACTCCTTTTCCAAGTTGGAGAGAGAAAAAAGAGAATCTAACCACAGCAGGTGCAGCTCGGCTAGCTGAATCAAAGACTTCATGCAATGCTTTCTCACTTTCTCCATAGAACTGACTGATAATCTCAGGTCCATTGACAGAGAATAGGTTGACCCCAGCATCGTGAACACACGAATGAGCCAAAGACGTCTTTCCAGTGCCAGGTGGACCATGGAGAAGCACTCCTTTTGTAGTTCGTAAACCCAGGCTGAAGCAGTTACAGTAGTAGCTAGTAGTGAACACGTACTGCTGAATATGTAAATCAACAATATAAATGCTGCTAACTAATGATCGAAGGATAGCTTAAACATGACACATACATTTTACTTCTTCTGATGCCTATGGAACATTATCTTGGTAACAGTTATAGGACTCAAAAAAAAATGGCTTAAACCATGTCGCACCATTGTTCAAGTTACCAGGTAGTACCTACTCTCCATGTAGCCATTGTCCACCCTAGCATTCACAATGGTGAAGGTCTAAAATATGAAAACAGCTTGGATAGTGAGGAACACTGATGCAGGATTGTGCTTTCCACTTCAGATTATGTACTAAGATCAGATTAAGAACTAACAATGTCATAAATAAAAATAACAACAAAAAAAATTAGAAATTGGCATGCTCATAATACATAATACATAAAAGAACAATGTTAAAGTTAGTAGTTTATATTTTCAGGTTACTGTTCACTTGAACAGTACCACGTGAATAGTAGTTTATTTTCTAAGTTACTTTCTATTTCATCAGTTTGACTTGTATTAGAAAATATAAACTACTAACTCTAACAAACCACAAATAAGAAATTATCAATTTCAGCTAAAAAAATCCCAGAGGATTGGACCCTCGAATCTCAAAGTAGAGAGTAAAATGGAGTGTTATTACTCCACTAATTTCAGTTCAAGACAACATTCTAAGAAAATAATGAACTCCCAAAATTTAGCTGCCAACTGGTTGCATACGGTTTCAACTAAGAGTTGTTTTGGGATTCAGTTTGATCTGAGTAATCATTCTAGATTAGGAAGCATACTCTTACATCACAGACCTGTATCAACACCCCAAAGACAGAAATTGGCACTTCGTTAGCCTTTTAACAAGATCCAAAAACGAGTTTCAAGGCAAATTGCAGAGGAAAAAAAAACCGAAAGTCTGATACAATCTAAATTTTCTTTTGAAAAAAAGATACAGTCTGAAATTGACTGTGAGAATATTTCCAAAGAATAATTTATCGGTATACTAATGAGAACATGCAAGTTAAAAGTTAGTATTGGAAGTAAAGCAAATATTATCAATAAAATAAGAAAATGGAAAGGAAGAAACTAGAAAGAAACCAGGGAATCATCAATGATCAACATAAAGATGTTAAGTACCAAACCTTGAAAGAGTGTCTTTGACTGATGAAGAAACAATTATTTCTTTCAAAATTGCAAATTCTTTTGACAGACCACCTAGTCTTGAAACATGGCCTGCCTCCTTGTCCTTGACGATTTTTGAATTAAGCTCCACCGCTGGCATATCTCTTTCATATGGAATTTGCATTTTAAAAGGCAATGAGGTATGTAGATGTACTTCTGTTTCAGCGTCTAAGACAAAGGCAAGTTTCCCATGGTCCACATCGGGAGTTTGAGCCTCATGACAAGACAGCTCATATCTTCCTCCATTAATCACTTTCTGGCTAGAACATTCCGTTGATAAATGATTTGTACCTTCCACACTGAAAAAATAAGTCTCTTTACGCATGGGGATGGCAACAACATTCCCATGGAGTAAAAGGCGACCATGTAGCCAGAGTTTTGCACAGGTCTGATATACTTCCCTTGTACTTTTATCCCCAAGTGCTTCTTCTATATCTTTTTTTCGATCAGTTGTAGCTTCATCTATATCATATGCATTAGACGATGTCTCATTTGAATGGCATACACTGGGTACAGATTCTTGGCATCTTTCAAGAGCAACACGAGGAAATTTAAGCTTTGACTGGTAGATCAATGGTGTCCTGGGGGATGAGACCTCTCCGTTTTCAAATCGATCATGCTGTGTTTCTGAGGTAGAATTAATGGGAGACACCATATCATCATTCCTTTTAGGTCCGTTCTTTGATGGAACGAGTTCTAAATAAAGGTCCTTGCAATTGTAGAGTGAGAGCGAAGATACTGTCATATTACTTGAGTTCTGCAACTTATCAATCCCATTTAGAATGCCATTTATGGAGCAGGCTTGAATGGGGTAAACAAATATTATCTTGCCAGAAGCAGGATGTCCAATTGTGCATGAAAGGCTCCATGAGAGTCGCACACCATTCTTCGAGATCTAGACAAACACAAGAATCACTCGCTAGTTAAAAGCTTCAGGCCCAAAAAGAAAATAAGAACGGAGTCCTACACTTGTAAGCCTAAACCACACGATATGGCCAAGTTAATGGTAAAAACGAAGAAAATGTTGTCTAAGTCACAAGAGAACTAACATGATGAGCAATTTAAAAGCACAATAAGGGTTATATAATATGCAAAGAGGAATTTTAGCATTTCATGGAATTCTAATTCAAAAAAGAGATGGACTCTTCAATAAAGGATTACTCTTTAAACTCTTCAATATTTGATTAACAAGTTTAGGCCCATCCCTCTTCCATTTCTCCTGCAGTTTACATCATGTGATGAGATTTCAAACAGTTTTCTCTAAAACAGGTGCTTAAGCTAAGGTACTAATAATGACCTAAAGATTGTCATCAAGCAACAAAAGTAAACTAGTGCTAAGTATGAGGTCCAGGAAGGGTGGTCCAGTATAGTTTGCACCATGTTGGCAAAGTGTTATTCTTAGAATAGCATTTGCCGCCTCCTCCACTTGGCATGTTCTTGAAGTCAGATTGCAAAATTGGCGCATGGAGAAAACATCAATCAAAATTGCCTGCACCCCTCAAGATATATTGAGCTAGCACAACAACCATCTTCATCTTTTCTTGACCATTTTATTTGTAAAGTCTTCGGACATTTTAAAGTGCCTGCTCATATTACATGGCAATGAAAGAAAAAAAACATTAACTGTGCCCCATCTCGTTAATAGCAAAAGTTCCTTAACCACTATGTGTTTCTTTGTGGTCTAGCATGAAGACTCTGGACGATCTTCTTTTTCTTTCTCTTTCGTCTTTTTTTTTTTTTTACAATAAGGTTAGATTTGTCATTTGACTCTCGACCATCTTCATATCCCCTATCAATTTATTAGACGCATCTGCAATGTCTTTCTCAAAATCATTTGGGTCTTTAAGAGAATCCTATATTATCTCATTCCAGCCCATAGAGCTTCCTCCATGTGCTCTACTTTTAAAGCTTTCAAATAAAAAATTTGAGAAGAGGATGTTTCACTGTCTTCTTCTTGCTTAGGTTTTCAATTAAAACAATTTGATGACTTACACCAGGACATTTTGATCTTCAGGAATAGTATGAGTGGGAATGAAGCTAGTGCACCATCTTCATTCACTTTCCCCAACTAACGTGGATGGTATTATTCAAGATTGTATTTACAGGACCAAAGAAGACATACTAAAAAGGCGAAAGCAACTGTTTTTCTAGATTGTTTGAAAGCTACAAGCTTCGTTTGAAGTATGCTTGGTAGACAAAGGTTCACTTCTGTGATGCAAAATCATGTGTTTTTTCTCCTATTACGGTACATGCTAAGTTGCTAACTAGTAACTACTCGTATAAGGAGGCATAATTCTGTGTTATCTAATGTTCCCTTAGTAACCAAAAGTATGCTGCTTATTCATTAGCCAAAATTATATGTATGAGCTGTCGCTGTACAATGAGATTTCAACTATAGTTTCTCTTTAGTATGGTCTTATTAATTAAAAAGAAAAAAGAATTTCTAAGTTAGAATGCTTGTCTTTTGAAAGGAAAGGTGATATAGATTAGATATACCAATGTAAATGAACCTTTTTCCTTTTTCCTTTCAGATAGGAGGTAATGTAATGAATATCCAAACCTCGGAAGAAGGATAAGCCTTTGCAAGTGCAAAGTAACTCCCCACTTTGTTTGCCTTTGTTTCCCTACTTTCATCTGTTAGCGACTCAAGAGGAGAGCCACCAAAAAGTTTCTTTCTAGAAGACGCAAGTGAGACCTGTGAATGAGAAAATTAGGTGAAAAGAAACAGTTACATATGTCACAAAGCAAAAATATTTAGGTCATCCATTTTCATGAATCCCCAACAGAAACTTATGCTTGCAAGATTTCATGGAGAAGGTAAAGAATCTGATATCAAGGTCTGATTGTTACTTTACCAAAATCTCCTAAGGTTTGTTATACTCTATGAAGAAAGTATGTTCTTTTAATGCCTCTTTTATGGGTTAAATCCTCCACTTATACCCTCTTACAATTGTGATGAACATTTTAATAATTTCAATTTGGAATTTCATTCCCTTAGTCTTAGATAGTTAAATGTTTGAAGTATATTTATCTCATATATGCATGATTGCACACCATGAAATAAAGATACAATTCCTAAGGGAATTTGAAAGGACTCATAATGAGCTGTATTACCTTGACCTTTAGGTTCATCGTGCACTAATGTAGGGGCTGCAGTCCTTAAGTGAAAACTAAGAAAAACTAAAAGCCAACCAGGACAACAATTTTCTCGGGAGCTTTGTGACTCCAAAATCAATGGCATCCCTTGCTTGGGTATATTATGGTTGTAGAACCAAGGATAAAACTGGACAATAAAGATATCGTCAATCTGGTAATAAATTTAAGAATTGAATGCAACTACATGAACGGATTCGTATGAAATAAGATGTAAATCTTTAAGAAATTTATCAATAAGTATTAAAAATTGAAGAGAGAGAGAGAGAGAGAAGTGGGTTACCGAAACGATGGAGCCAGGGATGATAGAGGAAGCAAAAAAGGCAGATTCAGAGAGCCAAATAGTAGCAGCATTTGATCCCGAGTAGGCCTTGCTACCCACAACTTGCCCAACAAAAGCAGATTTTGAGATCAAAGATGGGAATTTTATGGATGCATCTTCAATATGAGAGAAATAAAAATGTTCGTCATAGATTTCAGGTTCTGGAGCAGGTGTTGATGATGATGATGAACTTCGAGGAGATGATGCAGGTTGATCTGAATATGAGAGCTTTGATGATGGCGTCTTTGAATGTTTTCTAGGTTTTGAAGGCATTTTATCTCAAACCCTTGCTCTGAATTGTTATCTATGTTCCTTTTCCAATAGGTGGAAGCAGAAAACAGTGGTTAAGCCCTCCTTGGAATCACTATAAATGATTGCAGTCTGCAAATGTTTACTGCAGAAAATCTTAACGAGATTAAACTTATACCGCTGCTTGGTATGCCCACTGTAAATGTGCTGTGAACATTTACTGCTGCTTGGTATGCAGCTGTAGATGCAAAACTTATCAATTTTTTCTTTCTTTACATCTCCACCTGCAAAAAATCGTTCACAACATTTTATTTATACAAATATCATTAAATAGGACAAAACAAATACTACATGGGTCAAAACAAGTGACAACAAATCTTAAATCATACAAGTTCTGAATTTGGTTTAGTGTTGGGAGTTAAATAGTCCTTATCATTACTAAGAACATATTTCATGACTAGGTAGTTTGTGCAATAGTTTTGTAGGTGTTGGAAGAATGCTAAGAATGAATAGGGCAAAACAAGAGCAAAGTAATGGGGTTCATTTTTATGCATCTCTCATCCATTGTTGCTTTCTATATCTCTTTGTTTTGGTTATGATGATGAGTAGATAGATTTCTGGACTTTCTTATGATGATGCTAATAGTGAAATGACAAAAGATACACTGAAACAAAAAAATATATTAAAAGTCTTGACTCCTCATCCTTATTACATATTTTACATCAGAGATATATATGGTCTAAGATTCTTATCTAACCATATATATGTTCTCCTACTCTAGCTATACACTTATATGATAATCCGATACCTGCATTGAGATTTTAATGGTTGGTCCATTCCCACTGTGCGTGTGAGAATCTCTCGGGTCATTGGTCAAGGGCTCCTACGCTCAACCTATTACTTACAAATCATGGATATACATATCACCCAAAAGAGTAACTTAGGTAGAAAAAATAAATAAAGAAATAAAGAAAGAACCATTATTCAGTAATTGTCAACCACGGTTTTATGCTATGTAGTCAGAGAAATATCGAGTGATACGCGATATTTTCAAATATCGGGATATATCGGACAATATCGGCCAGTTATATAAATAAATAAATATATATCATATTATTGATAAATGCAAAAATTATCAAAAAAAGAAAAGAAAATTGAATACTTAAGATAAGAAAGTCTCAAACTTAATACTTAAGATCCACATTTCACAACCAAATCCATAATCATAAAGCATTCTATAATAAGTGATAAGCTAAGAACAAGTAAATAGTTCAAGTGTTTAAGACTCCATCCAAGACTATCAAGCATTAATCCTCTCCTACATCCTAATAGCAGGGACGGAACTACCCTTGGGCTAGGGGGACTTCAGCCCGGGGTGGATTTTTGTAAAAAAAAATTTACCTAGGAATTTATCTATTGAGTGCACATAATTTTGGGGCTACAAGGTCTATAGCCCAAGGCAATTTGAAAGTAGAAATTATATATATTATATAATAGTCTATAGATTACAATACTAATTGTACCGTCTCTTCCTCACTTAAATACTCAACTACCCTCTGTATCTCTCTAATAGAGGTTATCTCTCTAATTCAAATAGAACAATGTGTATCTTACTTGAATTTATGTAATTTTTATCAAGTGTAGCTGTGATTTAGAAAAAATGGCAAACAATAATTAGTATTTAATTACTAAAAAAGATTATTAGTATGCTAATTAATCATTTAGAATGAGTTACTAATTTGTTTATCGAAGTAGTATACATTTTCATCATCACCAAAAATTAACCCCGTTCTATAACATCTAACTTATCAAAATTTAGTCTAGAAATCAACACTAAAAACAATTCCTATTTCATCCTTGATTTTCAATCACCTATAGGTGGAGAGATTTTAGAATGGACTGATTTTTAGTGATATTCTCCTTACTATGGAAATCACATCCTCACAAAAAATTAGCCTAAAATCTCTAACCCAACAATAGTTAGCTTGAAATTAGTGGTAAGAACAATGTCCATTTCATCGTTAATTTTCAACGAACTCTTGATGGGGATAGAGATTTCAAAAGGTGAATAATACAATATACTTATTTAATATAATGTATATTGCAAAATATGAGAGTTGAAACCAATGTTAAATTTTTTTTTTGTAAAAATTCGGATATAAAACGTGAATTGAACGGATGATAGCTAAAAAGGCTTTATACTAGCCCTCCCCATTATAAATTCCTAGTTCTGTCCCTACCTAACAGTACTCAACTCCTTCATTATCTTCCTTCTCCATACCATCTTCTCCCTTCTTTCTCACACCATAAGCATCGTCATTATTTGAAGCCCCGGAAGAAGCCATTTACAAATCTAAATCTTAAGAAAATAGAATATAACAATTAACAAACAATATATATTATTAAGGAATACGAATAACAATTAACAAACAATACATATTATTAAGGATTATACAAAAACCCAGAAAAAAAATTGGAGGAAGAGGAGGAAGATGAAGATGAAGATGGAAAAATATGAAGAAGAACTGAAGAAGGCGAAAAAAAAAAACCAAAACTTACTTGACGACGGCAACTCTTCTCTTCTCTCTTCTCTGCGTTTTTTGTTGATCGATTTGGGGAAAATGTAAAGGGATTTTGGGTTTTTAGTCCCTAAAAACACAAAACTTATGTATTTAATCCAGGGTTAAAATACTTTGTGTTTTTTGTCCCTGTATTTAATGGACCACAAGTTAACTTTGTGTTTTTAGTAAGACCGGGCAAAATCAACCCTAACCTGCCAACCTGGCCCTAACTCGACCCTAATAACCCGGTCCTAACTCGACCCTCCAATTAAACGGGCTGAGCTAGGGTTAGGGTTTTTCAACCCGCCAAAAAATAGGGTTAGTTTGTATAACCCGCGAGCCAACCTGCCAACCCGCCTAAGCAAGCATCAATTAGAATTTTGATAAAATCATTTTGATTCTACTCATTCTTTCTCTATATAAAACTTTTTTTAGGTCTTCATTAAAGCTCCATTTTAATTTCATTTGTTCTCTCTTAATTAAAACCTATTTCTTCTCCTTCATAATTAAAACTCAATTAATAAAAATCAAAATAATAGAGAAGATTAATATAACTAGGGTTAAGGTTACCAAGATTAGAGCTAGAGTTGGAGAAATTGACCCGTTTAATAAATGGGCTAGGGTTATGGTTGAGACTTCCTAGCTAGAAAATCCGCCAACCCTAACCCTAATAACCTTAACCCTAGTCCGTTGCCAAGTCTACAAAATAGTCTGTCAATTCTGTAGAGCTGACATCACAATTACAAACTAGCTTGTCCAGTGTATAAAACTCACAATTTATTTAATGAAATTTGTATTATCAATCCCATGTAACTGACGAATAATTGGACCAATCTATTAAAATGTTGGGTTGAAATTTTAGGCCCTGATAAATAAAGCTCGGCCTGACTCCTGAGCTCCCTACCCTTTTTACATTGTGGATCCATAGGTTTTAAAAAGAAAAAAAAAACCATGTATTAAACGTGTTTAATTCAGGTAATTGTTGGAAGGATCTCGAGTTCTAAGTCTTCTGACTAGCGCATAAATTTTTTCTGTGAATAGGAAACTAATATTTTAGCCCACCTTTTTATTATCAATTGGTGCTATAAACCAAGTACTACAAAAATGGCACATCAGTTTCGTAGAATTGACAACACAATCAAAAAATAGCTTGTTTGATTTATAGGAATCCCAAGCCATTTTGCGAAAATTTGTGTTGTCTGGTTTACGGAATCAACCAATAAGTAAGCAGAATTAGAATAAGGGAATGGATATTTCAGCCCACCTCTTTTAAATTATTTAAGGGAGAAGCCCCAAAAATGGGATTTTGGAATGGGAATGAGAGAAGAAGAGGAAGAAGAAAAAGATTTTTTATCTCTATTAAAAATCATTAATAAAAGTAATTTCTTTTTCTTGTTCCATGGTTATGAGGCAAAATCCTCTTCTAGGATTGAAGATGAAGCCCTAATATAAATATTTAAATTTCTTATTAGTTCTCCTTGTTATTTATACTCATATTTGTTCTCAATGTTATAATTCATCGTACTTCATCATGTTAAGTTTTACTAACAACTTTGGTGCTTGAGTGTTTCATTATCAAGATCTTTGATTAGATGCGCTTAGTTTTGATACATAATACTTAGATTTAATTCTTTCATTATGTACGCTTAGTTTTGGCATGCTTTGATTTGGTACTTAGAAGTGAGGTGGATTATGGCTCTTAGATAATTTTGCAAAAGCTAAAAAAAAAATTGTGTTTTTAAAGTTTTATTTTCCCAAACATAATGATTGATTTTCTATTAAGTTTTGAGTAAAATAGGAGGAGAATAGTAGGGTGAATTGATTAATAATTGAATGTGAATATCAGTGGTTTTTAAATCTAATAACAAAAAGTGCTTTTGTCATTCACAACTTGTGAGTGACCGAATGACATTCTTTGAGTATATATAACCTTACAAAAGTTTTACATAAGAAAATTAATCAATCAAAACATATACAAAGTAAAGATAAAAGACAAAAGGTAAAAGTCTAAAAATTACAACGGTACACAATATCAATTATGTGAGATTCTTTGAAAAAGAAGAAAAGTAATGTTGATATCTGCATGTGAAGAAAGAGAGTAGAGGAGAGGATAATAAATGAAACATTCAAATATATTAAAATATTGATACCCCCTTCAAGTTGGAGCGGGAGATTGAATTGACTGAACGCCCAACTTGCTTATAAGTCGACCAAATTGATCTGCCTCAAGGGGCTTTGTAAAAAGGTTAGCTAGTTGATCTACAGATTTGATATATGAAGGAGAGATCAAACGTGTTTGAATTTTCTCACGAACGAAATGACAATCAATTTCGATGTGTTTTGTTCGTTCGTAAAAAATTGGATTTTGGTGATATGAATCCTAGCTTAACTGTCACAAAAAACTGAAATAGGTCGAGACAAAGGTAGTCCGAGATCTTTAAAAAGATATTGTAGCCATTGCAGTTCAACAGTTAAATTAGCTAGGGCACGATATTCTGCCTTAGCAGATGACCGAGAAACAGTTGGTTGTTTCTTTGATTTCCAAAAAATTGGACTATCACCTAGCATAGTAAAATAACCGGTAGTAGAGCGACGAGTGGTAGGACACCCTGCCCAATCAGAATCTGTAAAAACCTTGATGTCTATGGTACTAGAAGATGAGAGAAGAATTCCATAACCAATGGTCCCTTTAAGGTATCATAAGACACGTATAGCAGCATCCAAATGGGCGCTACGTGGTTGACTCATGAATTGGCTCAAATAGCAGTTAACCGAATAGGTTATGTTTGGACAAGTGACAGTGAGATACAACAACCGTCCGATTAACGATGATAACAACTAGGATCGTCAAGAAGTACACCATCAATGGGTAGCAATTTTAAGTGTTGTTCCATTGGGAATAGAGAAGTCCGAGCCCTAGTTAATCAAGAGTCTTGTAAGATAACAAGGATATATTTTCTTTGACAAAAAAATTCCTTTGGATGAGCGAGACACCTCAATTCTAAGAAAATATTGGAGTCGTCCTAAATCTTTAATAGAAAAACGAGTTTCTAATTTAGTTTTGAGGGAATCAATCTCATGAGTATCATTCCCAGTAGTAATTATGTCATCGACATAAACAAGAACAAAAAGGGAGACTGACCCTTTATGACAAGTGAAAAGAGAATAGTCAGCCATGGACTGTTGAAAACCTTCCTCAAGAAGAGCTGATGAAAACTTTGCAAACCATTGTCGCGAGGCCTGTTTAAGGCCATATAGGGATTTATTGAGTTTGCAAACTCGGGAATCACCTCGTTTAGAAAAACCAGGTGGAATGATCATATAGACCTCTTCATCCAGATCACCTTGTAAAAAGGCGTTAGTTACATCAAGTTGATATAAGCCCCAACCCTTTATAGAGGCAATAGATAAGAGAACCTGTAACATTACAAGTTTACAGGAGCAAAAGTATCATGGTAGTCAATACCTTCTACTTGGGTGTATTTATTGGCAATTAATCGTACCTTATATTCTTCCACAGTACCATCAGCTTTGTATTTAATTTTGTATACCCATTTACAGCCAATAGCTATTTTCCAGGTGGGAGAGAGGTTAAAGTCCAAGTATTATTAGCTTCCAAAGCCGAGATTTCTTTAGACATCGCTTCTCGCCATTATTTAGATTTTATTGCTTGGGTAAAAGATGACGGCTCAACATCATTAATAATTTTTGTAAGAAGAGCTCAATGTTAAGGAGAAAATTGCTGATATGATAGAAAATTAGTTAAGGGATAGGAACAAGTGGGAGTACAACCATCTACAGAACATATGTAGTCATTTAGATAAGTAGGTGGTCTTCGTTCACGTACTGGTCGAATAACATAATTGTAATCGGAATCAGATGGAGACGATTCAGATGAAGATGATTCATGAGATAAAGATGACTCATGTGCGGAAGCATTAGGTGGCGACGAACCAGAGGAATGTGATGACGAGTTCCGATCAAGTGATCCTAATGACATAGTCTGATCTGACGAACTCGATGGAGAGGTCTTATTAGGTAAACTCAGAGTTATTAGATACATCTCTATCGAGGAAGATGATTGTTTGTTCATGCTAGGGGTAAACAACCCACTGATTGAATGATCATAGAATCATGCAGAAATTCTTTGTCAGTTGTATCATCGAGATCAGTAGATGAAGTTGATGGATTATCTTGAAATGGAAAGACTGATTCATGGAAGGTTACATCCCTGGAGACATAGATCTTTTTTGTTTCGAGATCATAAATAGAGTACCCTTTTTTACCATATGGGTACCCAAGGAAGACTCCCGGTTTTGCACGAGGATCAAATTTATTTTTGATCTTGGTGTTACATCCAAAACATAAGCATCCAAAGATGCGAAAATATTTATAATCCGGGACTTTGTTAAAAAGGATCTCATGTGGAGATTTATTTTCAAGGACTGGTGTTGGCAATTTATTTATAATGTAAGCTGCTGTGAGAACACATTCTCCCCAAAAATGTAAGGATAGATTCGATTGAAAACGTAGTGCCCTCGCTACATCCAATAAATGTCGATGCTTACGTTCCACAACACTATTTTGTTGGGGGGGTAGCCACACAACTGCGTTGATGGAGATACCATGATCGTGGAACCATGATCGAATTTTAGTTGATAAAAATTCAGTTCCGTTGTCGGAATGAAACGTTTGCAATTGAAGGAGAAAAATATCTCCAGATTCATAAGAAATTTTTTTGATCCATTTACCATATTGAGTTACACAAAATTAAAGAAATGATGTAAATATTTTTATGTCTCAGATTTGACACGTATGAGAAATATCCACGTGCATCGTGAAAAGTCATAAACCAATGTAGGAAAATATCGTGAACCACTTAGAGAGGGTATTGAAAAGGGCCCCCAAATGTCCCCATAAACCAACTGAAATGGAACATCACTAAAAGAAGTACTCTGATTAAATTTCAATCTAGGTTGTTTTGCCTGAGAGAAAATATCACATAAGTACTCAATATTAGATGAAATATAATTATAACTGTTCATCAAAAACTTCAAATGCTCTAGGCTTGGATGACCCAAGCACCAATGCCACATATCATAAGGCTTATTTATCCTAGTATGAAAAGCTGAAGAACTTGATTGAAGATGATAGAGACCTGCAATGAAGTCACCCTGACCAATCATCTTCATCGTCGACTGGTCCTGAAACACGCAGGAAGAGTTAGAAAAAATGACAGAACAATTATTTGCCTTGGTAAATTCCCTAACTGATAATAAATTAAATTTAAATTCAGGAATATGGTAAACATTTGTTAAAATAAAAGTTTGCAAAAAAATAACGGTGCCGATGTGCTTAACTTGGGAATGCGTACCATCAGGTAGTTGTACTTCCAATGATTTTGGGGCAATTTTATATGTTGAAAACATGGATAGTGATGAACAAATGTGACTTGCCCTACTATCAATAATCCAAACTGTAGGGAGAGTTGAAAGAGTTTTACCTGCTAGATTAACCGACGGCATCGTAGAAGGAGGTGCTAGTTGATCTTTGATCATAATCAATAACTTATTTATCTGATCTTGAGTGAGATTAGGAATTAGTATGGTCAAAAGAGGTGGAGCAGTCGAACTTGATGCAGTGAGAGCCGGTGAGTTTGAGGCAACAAGAGCGGTCATTTCCTTAAGCTTGGGTGGATACCCAACAAGTTTGAAACAGGTCTGTTTGGTGTGACCAATTCGATAACGATGGTCACAATAACCTTGATTTTGCTTCTTGTCAGAAGAACGCTTTTGAGAAGACTCACTATGTTGACGTGGTATGGCAAGAGTGGCAGGCTCGATTTGAGGGACAACATTAGTATTTAATTCTTGCTGAGTTTCTTCCTGACATAAAAGGCTATACATCATTTGAGTGGACGGTAGATGATCGATCAACAGTATTTGGCTGCGAGTGTGAGAATAACGATCTTATAGTCCTTGCAAAAATTGCATCCTACGATCTTAATTTGATCGTTCTAAGTAAAGTTTTCCTGCACCACACATACAAGGCTCCATAGGGATATAATAAAGTCAAGTTCGTCCCATAGGGACTTTGATTTAGAATAATAGGAAGTGTGATCAAAGCCTTCCTGTTTGAGTTTTGAGATCATTTTCTTAAGTTTGAAGATTTGGGGAGCATTGGATTTTGCATATCGGGCCTTGAGATCGACCCAAATATCGTGAGCAGATCCGGCGTACATCACGCTTGACTTAATCGAAGAGCTTAGTGAATTCAAAATCCAAGAACATACCAGATCATCTGCTCTTTTCCAAGCATGAACTTTGGATGAATCTGTGGGTTTTATTAAAGTCCCATCTATAAACCCAAGCTTATCTTTGGCATTTAAAGCTATTGTTATCCCTCTCACCTAGGTGTCGTAGTTATCACCAGTGAGTAGGGGAGTATAGAGCACAGAGGTTGGATTATCTGATGGGCGGATGAGGAAAGGGTCTCCAATATTAGAATGAGTGCTGACGACTGTCGTTGCAGCTCTGATACCATTTTAAATCTAATAACAAAAAGTGCTTTTGAAATTCACAACTTGTGAGTGACCGAATGAAATTCATTGAGTATATATAACCTTACAAAAGTTTTACATAAGAAAATCAATCAATCAAAACATATACAAAGTAAAGATAAAAGACAAAAAGTAAAAGTCTAAAAATTACAACGGTACACAAAAAAAGGTGGCTAGGTGGCTTGATGATCAACCGTATCAATTATGTGAGATTCTTTGAAAAAGAAGAAAAGTGATGTTGATATCTGCCTATAAAGAAAGAGAGTAGAGGAGAGGATAATAAATAATATATTCAAATATATAAAATATTAATAGTGGTGGATTCTAAAATCCTAGGCTTGCTCATTTAGATTAGTTTGTTTGTTTTATTTTAGTTCTTCCTAAAATTAATTTCTAAAAAGATTAATTTTATATTTGGGATAATGGCTAAAACATCCAATATATAATTTTTTTAATCCATTTAGTACACAAGATTTTCAATAAGGCTGAAATACCTTTTTAAAGCTTTTTGAATCAGTTTAGTCCTTTTCAAATTTTTCTAAATCTATTTAGTCCATTCCTTCCTTTTTAATGTTTCTGTTTTACCCTTATTATATTTCTCAATTATCTTTCTAAATCTATTTTGTTTACCTAAACACCCATTCATCATTCGATCGTCTTCATCATCATTATGATCATCATCACTATCTCAATGACCATCATTCATCTTCATCTCCATCACCATTCATGATCGACCAGTGATATCCCCCATCCTCAACTACATTGGGGGTTATCCTAGGTCTCTTTTTTTTGAAGTCAAACAAAGTTTGACCAAAATTTAAATTATTTTGTTCTTGGGTTATCCTCTAATTTATAATAAAATATGTTGAATTTTTTTTATTTTCACCCCACAACTTAAAATACACCCCACTATCTTCATCTTCATCTTCCCCACCACCACCACTACGACCACGCCACCACCATTATCATCACCACCAATACACTACGAAATTATAAAATATGCCGAATCACATTATGTGGAGATAATCTTACAACCATTTATCATTTTTTTTATGATTTTTTCACAAAAAAATGCGAAAATAGTTGTAAGTTTCGCTATGTATTTCGGATCTTTACGACCCACAACGAAAGATTATTTCGGTTCCTGTGGTTTGATACTAAATCATGTAAAATTTTTAAAATAGCTTTTGGTGGTTTGTGTAACTTTAACTCTTCTTTGGTTTAGTCCCACGGTGCTTGGGGGATATAGAAAGTTGAGGTTTATAAGTGACTACACTTATTAGAGTTTATCTTTTAAGTGTTGGGTCCTCATTGGAATTGCTAAGGTGGTGCAAAACACCACCGCGTACGTGCACACGTACGTGCGTGTGCGAAAGGGCGATTGGGCGTTTAGGGCGCATTGGGCGCTTTTGTGGCGCACTTTGCACTTCGCACGTCTCTAGGAGCTATTGGAGCCTTAATGTTTTCCAAAAATGAGATGGTTTCACTGTAGTATCGATACCAACAAGGTTGGTATCGATACCAGGTCGACAGTTGATGCCGATATCGATACTGACTAAGTCAGTATCGATACCAGCTGAAAGGAAGTTGACAGATGAGGCTTGTATCGATACAGACTAAGTCAGTATCGAAACCTGTTGAAGGGGTGCGACTGGTAGTGATCAGATCACTCCAGTATCGATACCACTCATTCTGGTATCGATACTAAGATGATCTGAAGTCATTTTGTGAATGAGTATCGATACCCATTCAGTGGGTATCGATACCCACTCGCACCAGTTCAGAAAAGTCACCATTTTTACTCTAAAATGGTGCTTCCAAGGCTATAAATACATGGTTTCTTGGCCATTCTCAATACACTTTGAAATTCTAAGTAAACAAAGCATAGTTAGAGCCTTTTTGGCATTATTAGAGATCAAAATAGTGTGTTCTTGAGTTGTGATTGAATCTTGCACATTCGAACTCACAAATCCTACGGTTAGACTCTATTGTATCCTGAAAACATATTTCGTATACCCTGGTGCAATTATAGGGATGAAATATTGTTTGAAAGACAGCTTTTACGTGCCTTGGAGTTCTTAATCGTTCTTGTTTTCTTGTACTGTTCCTATAATATTTCCAACAATTTTTAAACAATATCTTCATCAATGGAGGGAACAGTGTCGCAATCCATTTAAGTGATGAACCAGGACTTCACAAGGCTTGAAAGGTTCGATGGAGAAGACTTTACAAGGTGGTAAGAGAAGATGATGTTCTTCCTTACAACATTGAAGTTGTCTTACATTTTGGGAGAGAATCTTCAACAAATTCCGGATGAAACTCCCAAAGATTCTACTGAGCTGAAGATGGAGAGAATGAAGAGGAAAGAAGAAGAATTCTTATGCCGTGGACACATTCTCAACGCACTTTCTAGCCCCATCTATATATATAGCCCATCGTCATATCCAAACTGCGAAAGAGTTATGGACAACCTTACAAGAGAAATACCACATTGAAGAGGTGAGTAACCAGAAGTTTTTGATCGGTAATTTCATGAGTTTTAAGATGACTGACGATAAGTCCATACTTGCGCAAGCGCATAGTTTTCTTAATATCGTTAGTGATCTTAAAGTAGTAGAAATTACTCTCCCTGTAGAGTTCTTGGTTGGAGTCATCATTGCATGTCTACCAAAGTCATGGAATGGCTACAAGAAGAAACTCTAACATGATGAGAAGAAATACTCTATAGAATCCTTGCTGTATCACCTTTGTATAGAAGAAGATTCACGGAAACGTGAATAAAAATCTGAGGATCTTTCTAAGGTAAACATGGTTGAGGATAACAAATCCAAGCATACCAGTCTTAAGCCAAAGAATGACAGCAAGTTCAAGAAGGATTCTAAGATCAAGAACAAGAATCAAAAGACTAAAGGTGATTGTTACAACTGTGGCAAACCCGGTCATTTTGCGAAGGATTGTCGCATCAAGAAGAAAAACTTGAAGAATCAAGCAAACATGACCGAAGAAGGGAACTTCATTGCAACGGTGTCAGAAGCACACAGTGTAAGCAACAGCCCTGGTTGGTGGTTGGATACAGGAACAACCATTCACATATGAAAGGATCGAAAGTTGTTCAAAACTTACGATCAAATCAGTGATGGACGTGAAGTCAAAATGGCAAACGATGTCCGCACTAAGGTCGTTGGTACTGGCTCCGTGGATCTCAAGTTTACGTCAGGGAAGACTCTTACTTTGATAGATGTTCTTCATGTTCCAGATATGACTAAAAACTTAGTCTCTGGTGATCTCCTTAATAAGAGAGGTTTCAAACTTGTGTATGAATCGGATAAGCTAGTCTTATCCAAGAATGGAATTTTCGTGGGAAAAGGTTATTCTTGTAATGGGATGATTCAGTTTAACTTAATCAATAAAGTTTCTTCTGCTTATATTGTTGAGTCTCTTCCTTTGTGGCATGGTAGGCTAGGACATGTAAATTATGGTTCTATAAAGAACATGTCTAACTTAGGATTAATTCCTAAATGTGTTTCCGATTATAGTAGTAAATGTATAGCATGTGCACAATCTAAAATCCATAGACCTTCGTTTAAATCTGTTGAGAGATCTTCTAAACTTCTTGATTTAATACATACAGATGTATATGACTTAAAGGGTAACAAATACTTTGTTACATTCATCGACGATTTTTCAAGATATACGTATGTATATCTTATAAAATCGAAAGATGAGGCTTTTGGAAAGTTCTTAATTTTCAAAGCAGAAGTTGAAAATCAACATAACAAGAAGATTAAAGCTGTAAGATCAGATAGGGAAGGAGAATATGATTCTACTGAAATCACCAAGTTCTGTAAAAATAATGGGATTATCCATCAGTTCACAGCACCCTATACACCTCAACAGAATGGGATCGCTGAACGCAAGAATAGAAGTTTTGTTAACATGTGTAATGCTATGTTACTAAGTTCGGACCTACCATTGTATTTATGGGGAGAAGCTATATTATCTGCATGTTACATTCTGAATAGAATTCCTAGAAAAAATTCTAATATTACTTCTTATGAGTTGTGGTTTAATCGGAAACCAAACTTGAGTCGTCTCAAAGTGTGGGGGTGTCTTGCTTATGTAAGAAAAACATACCCAAAGAGACCTAAACTAGGTGACCGAACAGACAAATGTGTGTTTATAAGTTATTCTAGTAATAGTGTTTGTTATAGATTTCTAAATCTAGAATCGAACACTATTATTGAATCTGTGGATGTAGAGTTCTTTGAGAACTTTACTAGAACTAGTTCTGAACCTAAGATTTTAGAACAATTAGAAATCCACACAGACCAACATCAAGTTAGAAATGAACCTTTAACCATACATATACCTGAACAGGTTCCCGAACCAGTTCAAGAGGTTGAACCTAGAAGAAGTAAGAGGCAAATGATAGATAGATCCTTTGGACCATAATTTCTTATCTACCTTGTAGAAGGAGATAGAAATATGGTGAAGGAACATACAGAATACATTCTGAATGTTGAGGATGAACCATCTACATTCAATGAAGCCATGAGTTCCCGTGACGCTCTTTTCTGGAAAGAAGCGATCGACGATGAAATGAATTCCATAATGTACAACCAGACGTGGGTTCTTTCTGATCTTCCTCCGGGAGCAAAACCCATAGGTTGTAAATGGATATTCAAGAAGAAACTGAATGCAGATGGCTCTATTAACAAGTTCAAAGCGAGACTTGTAGCAAAAGGATTTACTCAAAGAAAAGATATTGATTACTTTGACACATATGCACCTGTATCTCGGATTTCATCTATTAGAGTTTTAATTTCTCTTGCATCAGTCCATAACTTAGTTATCCATCAAATGGATGTAAAAACAGTCTTACTAAATGGAGATTTGGAAGAAGAAATATATATGGAACAGCCTGAAGGCTTTGTCCTTGCAGGGCAAGAACGTAAGGTGTGCAAATTAGTTAAGTCACTTTATGGCTTAAAGCAAGCACCTATGCAATGGCATGAGAAATTTGACAAGATAGTGCTATCTGCCGATTTTAAAGTTAATGATGCTGACAAATGTATCTACTATAAAACTGATGATGATGCATGTGTAATTATATGTTTATATGTAGATGATATGCTTATCTTTGGGACTGATCTATTTTGTGTAGAAGAAACTAAGAGGTTTCTAGCTTCTAGTTTTGACATGAAAGACTTGAGAGAAGCTGATGTGATCCTAGGAATTAAAATTCTTAGAAGAAAGAATGGCTATGTTTTGACTCAACATCACTACATAGAAAAGATACTTAACAAGTATAAGTATTGGGAAGAAAAACCAGTCTCTACCCCAGTAGACCCAAATGTTAAACTAGAAAAGAACACTGGGAGGTGTTTTGATCAGCTTAAATATGCTAGTGTTGTTGGGAGTCTTATGTATGCTATGCATTGCACAAGACCAGACATAGCATATGCTGTCGGTTTGTTGTGTTGTTTCACAAGTAACCCAAGGAGAGAACATTGGAATGTTATCTCTAGAGTTCTCAGATATCTTAAAGGTACTATAAACTATGGTTTATATTACCAAGGTTATCCCGCTGTATTAGAAGGATATAGCGATGCAAGTTGGAACAATATTGAGTCCAAATCTAAATCCACAACAGGATGGATTTTCACTTTAGGTGGAGCTGCTGTATCTTGGGGATCCAAGAAA
>MVGT01004424.1:76007-122868 GCA_002174775.1 Macleaya cordata | reverse complement strand
CGGCTTATCCTTAAGAGCCCTTGGTTCAAGATTCGTTCACCACAGCGCTCGGATAAAGCTTTGAATTGTTTGCACTAAGTGAAAGTTCAAGTCCTGAAGACACTTATCATTTATGTACGAGTTTCGCGATAATGCCAAAGTTTGATCTCTACAGTTTCTCTTCTGTTGTAAGAACTACGTAGGCTTGATCCCATTTGGGTACGTAGGTAATCACTTTATGTGATGCAGCTATTCCTTATATATATATTATATATTATTTTCAAAACTTATATCTATTTTGAAAATGGTGGGGGATTGTTGTAAAATTTTCAAAATAGCTTTGGGTGGTTTGTGTAGCTTTAACTCTTCTTTGGTTTAGTCCCACATTGCTTGGGAGATATAGAAAGTTGAGGTTTATAAGTGACTACACTTATTAGAGTTTATCTTTTAAGTGTTGGGTCCTCATTGGAATTGATAAGGTGGTGCAAAGCACCACCGCGCACGCGCACGTGCGTGTGCGAAAGGGCGATTGGGCGTTTAGGGCGCTTTGTGGCGCACTTTGCACTTCGCACGTCGCTAGGAGCTATTGAAGCCTTAATCTTTTCCAAAAATGAGATGGTGTCACCGTAGTATCGATACCAACAAGGTTGGTATCGATACCAGCCAAAGGAAAGTCGACAGTTGATGCCAGTATCGATACCAGCTGAAAGGAAGTTGACAGATGAGGCTTGTCAGTATCGATACCTGCTAAAGGGGTGCGACTGGTAGTGATCAGATCACTCCAGTATCGATACCACTCATTCTGGTATCGATACCAAGGTGATCTGAAGTCATTTTGTGAATGAGTATCGATACCCATTCAGTGGGTATCGATACCCACTCGCACCAGTTCAGAAAAGTCACCATTTTTACTCCGAAATGGTGCTTCCAAGGCTATAAATACATGGTTTCTTGGCTATTCTCAATACACTTCGAAATCCTAAGTAAACCAAAGCATAGTTAGAGCCTTTTTGGCATTATCAGAGATCAAAATAGTATGTTCTTGAGCTGTGATCGAATCTTGCACATTCGAACTCACAAATCCTACGGTTAGACTCCATTGTATCCTGAAAACATATTTCGTATACTCTGGTGCAATTATAGGGGTGAAATATTGTTTGAAAGACAGCGTTTACGTGCCTTGGAGTTCTTAATCGTTCTTTTTTTTCTTGTACTGTTCCTACAATATTTCCATCAAATCCTTATCACTGTTTTTATAGTCCGAAATATATATGTAGTTTTGGTTTCCATGGTCCAAACCCATTTAGAAAACTAATCAGAAAAAATCCTTCGTCTAACTATTTTTAAATGGGTTTCGGACTATGAAAATCGAAACTTATATGAAGTTTCCATTCTGATAGTCTGAAACCCGTAAGAAGTTTCCGTTTTCATAGTCCGCAAACTGTAAGAAGTTTCCGTTTTCATAGTCCGAAACTTGTAAAAGGCTTTTCCTGACTAGTTTTTTAAATTGGTTTCGCACTATGAAAACCGCAAATCAGCGTCGTTTCAGGACTGTGTAGTCCGAAACCTCAGTCCGATGACCAACTCAATTTTCAAACTAAAAATAAAAAAAAATGAATCAAAGAGAGATCGAGTGAGAGAGAGAGGGGGGAGAAATAGAGATCGAGAGTGAGAGATAAAGATGCGAGATCGAGATAGATCTGAGATTGAGACAGATATTTCCTCTTTCTCTTTCATTCGATCTCTTTTTCTCTCTCTCCTTATTTCTCTTTTCTCTATCTCTTTTGAAAGTGGTGGTGGCGAGGTTGTGGAAGTGGAGGTAGAGGCGGTGGTGGCGATGGTAGAGGTCGTGGTGGGGAAGAAGATGAATTATTTAATAATTTTTTAAAGTTTAATAAAAATAAATTTTTTATTAAAAAGGGGTTGAGATATCCTTAGTTTATTGAGGGGATGCCCTCAACTGCATTTTAACAAAATGGGGACATCCCCCAGTGTAGGACATCCCCTAGTGTGTTTGAGGATGGGGGATATCACTAGTCTTCATGATCATGATGACAAAATTTGTTAGGCTCTTTAATTATTTTGCTGGGTATTTTAGTATATAAAATACTATATATATATATATATATATATATATTTTTAAATTGGCTGCTCTGATGCTTTCTCTCCTACTCTCGCTCCGAACTCTGGTTAATTTCGTTCGAATCCACATCATTTTGTACATCTATACTTACTATTTATAAAAAGAACCCTATCTCAATGGACACCTAGAAACACCTTCAAATAAAATGTTGAAGAAATTAAAATATTATATTAATCAAAGGCAAGAATGACATGATTTCAAGAGAGGATGATCTACATGGTAAACAGATCATTCTCACAAGAATTCAGCCCTTAGATCATATTTATGTGGGCCTAATAGGTTGTGCACATTGAATTGTTCAATCACCATTAATGTCCAATCAAGTTTTCATACGGCCAGAATTCTTAGAATGATATGATTTATGGCGAGGATGATCTACAATTCTACATGCTAAGGAGATCATCCTCACAAAAAATCAGCCCTTAGATCTCTATTTGGGCCCCACACAATTATGTAAAAGCTAACTGAAAGATCTATGTAGAAAGTAGGTAATGGGGATCCTAAATATACTAGAACAAATTTAATGGGGGCACTCGTTGCAGCGCGCCAATCAATCAATTTGATCTAAGCAACCCATTTAATTTGTAAATGAAATGTCATTCTTTTAACATTAGTCTAAGACCCTGCAATCTGAGTGATATGCAGTGAATATTTGCAAAGACGGTTTGTCTATTTGTGGGTGCTTGGTTGAGATATGTGATGGCAAAATTTGCATCAATTTGTAGAGCGCCCACATGAAAGTAGTTAAAAGTGGGGTACATTTGCATTTTCTTACTACGGGAAGTGCAAACCAAGCAACCTCGAATTTGTGATTGTTCCAACCAAGCAACCTCCAATCTGAAAGTGCAAAAATTTGCATGATGTGATCATACCAATCAGGGCAACCCAAAAGTGAGACATGTTAATTATCAATTACAAAGAGAAGGGCAATAGATTAACCAAACTGTGTGATGTAGTTAACAAATCACAAGGAGCAATGATTTTTGTTTCCAGTGAAACAAACAATTGATCTAATAGTTCAAATTGAGGTGAACTGAACACCTTCAAATGTCTAAAAACACCCTAATAAGATAAAGAGATGGTTAATATGCAGCCAGTAATGCCCTAATATCACACATGTTTCCTAGCAGTTAGTAACCAAAAAGGAAAAACAATGTCCCTTTTCTACTTGATTATGCATTCCAAGTACCTTGCTGTGTGTTAACATCATTTCATACATCAGAGGTCTTTTTAGTTTTTACAAATCATACGCGTTTTGGTGGAACGTATTGGACACGATTTTCTTCGCAAATGGTCTGCATAGAGCAAACAAAATGTCAAGATGAAACAACCAAAAGTTAAAAAGGAGAATACGATCTAAAGCAGCAGCATTACCACAAACTAGCCCTGTGCACATGCGTTGCACATGTTCCCCATTGGGATTACATAGAGATGATCCAATGGCCGATTTGATCTATATGGCGAGGATTCATCCTCACAAAAAACAGCCCTTGGTTCATTTACATGTGAAGCCCACATGCAAGTGTACTTGGTGTGTAAGAATAAGGTGGATGAAAGATGTAAAAGTAGTTTAAAGATGTAGTAGGTGGGTGGGAGATGTAGAAAACTGAGCAGAAATATTCGGCCCATTTGTTCGTTTGTGAATGAGCTACGAAATACAGCTCACATCATTTCTGTGTGAGCCTCGTTATAATAGTAAAGATGATAAAATCAGCAGCTGATTCGGTTCACTAAAAGCATCTACCAGCAAGATAATCAAAATGATCTAATGAAAATCAATTTCTGTAGATTACAGAGAAAAAATTACTAAACATCTAGGCCTAAACATGGGAGATTTGAATGAAGATAAGTTATGTAGACATTCCACATTGACAAACCAAGACAAATAAATGGTCTTGCGCCTTATCTTTTTACATTTCTAGTGTGTAATGAAAGGTGACCCAAAATGCTGTCCCAACTTACATGGCAGCAGAAATACAAAACACGTGCAGAACAGGAGTAATGCTAGGGCACAAAATTTTGTGACCCAAATGCTGTCCCAACTGATGTGGGGATGGCATGCCCCAAGTCATGCCCAACAATCTCACCCCACACCAGCTATCACATCAGTTGGGACAGCATTTTGGGCTCCCTAGCATTTTCCTTCTAGGTTTCCACTTCAACACATTATTCAAAAGGAATTTGAAAAGGACTATGCTACACCTACAGCAACTGCTACAGCAAAAGAACATAGCATGGTCAATTTGCAATGGACGCAAATCACGAAGGGTGTAGAATTGGCATAACATCGTGGGATGGCCTCTGTTGTAGCTACAACAAAGCTTTTTGCTGTAGGTTTTTAGCATTATTCATTTGAAAAAGAGGAAATGGTTACACGTGATCCGGTTAAATCAATTTGGGTACGTGAAGTTCCAGGAAGCTCAGTTCAAATTTAGATTGGGCAGCTAGCTTAGATCTAATTGATATACGAAACCATGAACCACAAGATAGGGAAAAAGTTAAAAAAAACACCTTGTTTCGCAAAATCAGCTACAACTTACAACCTAGTCTTTTAGTCTTAAGTATAAAATCAAAGATGTTCGGACAAAGTACTAAATCAGCTATGAATTTATGATGAGGTTGAAAGAAACATTTTTAGCGGCAAGTATTATAGAAACGCTAACCTGTAATTCTCCTGAAAGTGTTTCTGAGACAGCAAGCGTGTAGCAACCAGGAACAAATCTTCCTGAAAAAATCCAATTATATCTCCATGAACGCATCACCTCAGCCATGATTATTTTCAAAATATCCAATTTGAATAACAAGTGAAACCAATGAAGAAATACCATTAAGTAGTAAAAAGATCAAGTTCCAGTATGCTACATGCATGTAATATTAGGCATGGTTGCTAGGAAAGATGTGCCATGCATATAATGAGGAATGAGAATGCTTTTTTCCAATTATCAGAAAAGGCTACGCAAATCACGCGGGCTGGGCATATTATGACAGAACCATTAGCCACCACTTAAAGAACATTTAATTATGACTTTTGCATATTACTTTGCTTCTAACTACAGGGTAAGTTCAGTTTGATTTTCATCAAGTAAGCAGAGAAAAACCAGGAAGCGCACAAAATAACCATCAGGTAGATTCGGTAATAAGGATGTGATAATAACAATTGAACATAAAAATCAAATCAAAACTAGGACGAAACAGTCCACTACAGATAATGTGAAAAAGATTGTTTCACATGTGTGTGATGGCTCATTGAAATCAATCTCCAACCATCACATTAGATTCCTCCTATCAAAACAACCAAGAATCATCCATCCAATTCAACGGTCAGAGGGCCAAGATAAGCAAGCCCTATAACCTTCACAGTGAACCCAAGGTAAAGATTAAAAGGAAACCAATTAGTTGCACATAGCAATACACTATGATTTTAATCTGTCAAATGCTATGTTTTTTCCCCAAGATTTCATAAAATTGTTCATTTTTTTCTCTTTAAGCCTTTCATATCACTTTATATTATATGTGCATAAGGTGCAATTCATATATTATATTAATAGAAAACTGGAAGAACTAGAATGCCACAAAAATATTTTCATAAATTTAAGATCACAAAAGTGAGTAAGGTTTCATCACATTTTACATGATAACTGTGGTCTGTGCATGCACTTTTGAATCAACCATCACTTTTTTTCAAGAAAAAAATTATATTGTTTTATTGATTCATAAAAAACAATGTTTCTCCAAAAGATTATTCATGAGTAGTAACTGGCGTCGGGCTCAAACATTATAAAGTAACTTCCAAAGACATTAGCAATAACCAAACAGAAAGCTATTTGTGCAGTATGTCATTTAATCTGACAAGAATATTTTTTATTTTTTTTCTGACAAGTAGAAGATTTTTTTCTTCTGACAAGTAGAAGATATGAAACCTCATCCATAATAGATGTGGTACGAGATATCATATTGGTGTATATTCTCGTCCGTGGTCAGCTGTCTTAGAGAATTGGTTAATGTACAATCATATACTTCAGGGAAATGTTTAAACAATCTAGCCTTCAGTTGTGTGGCGCGTAGGTCTCGAAGCAGAGGCCAAGCCTCTAGGCGCAGTTGAGGCTGATTGCACACGTTAAATGCAAGAATGGGATGTATTCAGATCTTTGCATGGCCATGGTGTCTAGAACCTCAAAGTTTAATATAGGACCAGGAAGTCTAAAACTGTAATTCCCCTTCTTAGCTTATTCCCAAAATCCTCACTAATATGTTTTAAGGTCAAAAAATGACTTGCCCTTTCACGGAACCATCTTTTTTCTTATTTCTCAACAAAATCTGTAAATTCTTTTATGTCAAGCCTAAATTTCCCAACTTGAGGGATTTTATGGCCATAAATTCAACAAGGTTAAAATACTAGATTTTGTTCCATACTCTTAAGTTGATGGAACAGGATGGAAAGTGACAATCGAAAAAGGGAATCTCCATAAGCTTCATCAACAAATTAAAATACAGGCACTGAACTACAGTATTTTATTTTTAGTGCCTGACTAATCTAATAATAAGTTTTTTTTACCTCTCATACATAATAAATGCTAAGTTTTTAATGCTTAATTGAGCAAAAAAATAAGTTGTTTATCTCTTATATGTGATGGCAAAAATTAGCATGATTCCCATGTACATGGAAGCTATGTAATCAGTTGTAGTCATCCTGAACTGATATTCTGTAATCATATTCTTTTCATGAATTTTCAACCTGCAATTTCACAATCAACTTTTGAATGTTCTTTTTCCTGTAATCCACTTTATAATTTTTGTTGTGTTTATAGCGTGTTGCATTTTGTTTCGGCAGGATCCATTTATATTTCTTTTTGCTAATTTTTAAGAATTTAGAGGGATTCTTTTTTGTTTAAACTTAGTGAGCTGAGATCTTACTATAAGTAATGTTTTATTTTTTTTGTTTTCATTTTTGGGTTTTTCATGTTTAAAAGTTGTTAGATATAGTGCTTCTGATATTTGTTTCGATAGGTGGCCCATATGAATAAAGAGGTAGAGGTGGTGGCTGAGAAAAGATGATGTTGTTGAAGAGATGGGGTTAAGTGGTTGCTCTAAACCCAACAATCCATCAAACCATTGAAGAAATCTTCAAAGCTGAAACCCTAACCCAATCAAACATTGACCTCCCCTTTTATAGGATTTTAGTGATTTCTGTTTGTATTGGTTTGGGCATTATCATTAGCTTTTGTGGGTTTTTTCTATTTTGATACATTTTTAGGTGTTTTACTTCAGCTGAACATGGTGAAGAGCCAAACATGCATCTCCTATTTTTGTGTTTTACACTTGAAAAGTTTAAAATAGTTCTTTTTGTTTCTGTTTTCAGGTCTTTAATGTTGCGAAACAGGTTTTGGGACGCCCCATCTTCTTCTTCATACTCTAATTTTTCTTATCTCAGGCACAAAAGGTTTCCTTATGTGAACTTTTTTTTTTTTTTCTTCTCTGCAATTTTAGGTCTTGTTGGGCGGCGATTGTGTTGGTTCTGTTCTGTAGTCTGATTTTTTTGTTTGTAATATTAATTTGTTGTAATTTTATTTGGGTTTAGAGAGAGAGAGAGAGAGAGAGAGAGAGTTATTTTGCTTAATTATAGGTATGCATTCATCCTTCTCCCTCTCTATATCAAACAAGAGAAGCCTCCTTTAATGTCTTGTTAAAAGATGAGGTGGTTTTTCTTTTGTAGAAAATAAATATTTGTTTTGTTTTGTTATTTTTCAACCCAATAAGATTTTGTGCTGAAATATGTGGAATGGAGATCTTTTCATCATTTGATGTGCTTGGTTATCTGATGATAAGTGAAGTCCTTTGGGAGGCAAAGAAATCTGAAAGAAAGAGAAAGTGATGGCAATATTTTATACTTATGGAAAAGAAATTCATCTATCAGTTTGACAGGCTATGATAATCGGGGACAATCATTATCATAACGACAAATTTGGACATAATGCAAAAGAAATTAAGTAATCCTACAAGTCAAAATAGTACTACTTACCAATTCTCAACCACCTAGCAGCCCAACTTCTACTTGGATCCATTACTGAAATTATCCTGCAACATTGGAAAAATATGTCTTCAATATAAACCCACAAAGGATACGAACATCATTCGGAATTAGCATTTACAAAGAGAACCTACCCCGTAAAATTCGAAGTTGTGCATTCGCCCACGAGTTCGTGATCTTTATCCATGTTAAAAAAGGAGCAATTTTCACAGCCTGATTCCCTGAACTGTGTTGAGAAAAACATAGAAATTAATTTTTTGGGAAGTATTAAACCCCAACACAAAACCCTAACCTAGAGTTTAGATTTCAAAAAAGAGAACGAATTCAAAATTTAGAGAGAGGGAGAGAGAGAGAGAGAGAGAGAGAGAGAGAGAGAGAGATGGACCTGATCATAGGTTTTGACGAGCCTGCAACGAAGGCAAGCCCTAAGCTCGTGCCCGAAGGTCGTTGGGATCTGTGCAACGTTGCTCATTTTCCTCTCCTCTTCTATGAATAACCCAAAAGTGCTAATTATTTTCTTTTCCTTTTTTCTACTAAAGAATTATACTAAAAAAAGTTCAGAGTACAGAAGAAGAAAATTCAAAAGGCATAGATGGAAGAAGGGGGATAGCGTCAGTGAGGAGAGGTATACTACATTTGCACCAAAAAGAAAATGTAGTTTAATTAATGATATAACAATCGATTTCCAGCTCCATTAATGTTTACAGAACAAATTAACAAGAAGAAACGAAAACCCTAGAGTGAAGAAAGTGAACTGTACGAAGAAACAAAAAAAAACCCTAAACCGCAAAGAACAAGTTGAAATTGATCTTACCTGCAAATTTGGATGAGAAGACTTCTCGGAAGAAAGATGAAGGCCGGGAAGACAGCTGAGGCTGGGGTTTTCTAACTTTGTTAAAAGTGAAAAATCTAGGGAATTTGAGTCTGCGGTCCCTTTTAAGTAATGCAATTAGGGGTTGGTCCCCGTTTTTTTGAAACAGCTGATTTGGGTCCCTTTTTGGATGAAAAACGTCAAGTTGCTGTTAAGTGGTGCACGCGCATTTTACACGCACAATTTATGACATTTTTACCCTCGTGTTCTTATCACGTGAGGGATTTATCATCAGAACACTTTAGGGGCTTTATTTGTTGTTTTCTCAAAACACCCATACATGATGCGGACCGACACGTGTCCTAAATCCAGATGGTTTGATCCAAAGTTCATTTGTTTCCTAAAATACAACCGTTTGCTTAACGGTCTTATTCTTCTTCCACAAAACCCTTTAGGGTTTGTATAAATAGAGTTGTAATCTACTTCTTCTTTCCCATCTAAATCTTGGCAGTAAAAATAGAGAGATTTAGATTTTACTATAGTTTCTAAAAAATTATTTTGTTACATTCCTCTTTCAATTAGATTAGGGTTTCTTTTGATTTGTTCGTACATCGTCGATCGAAGTGGTTGATAATGGGTGGAAGTGTTGATTCATCAACATGCAGTAAGGTAATAAATGAAATTTTGAGTTTTTGCACAAAGATACCTTTAGTTTCACCAATCAGCTTCGTTTAGTCATCAACGGTAGATAAAGGGACTTAAGTCTAATATTCCTATTTACAGTAGGGACTAAAATCTAACTATTCAGTTATGTTTTATGTTTATGAACAGTGTCTTTGCGAGATGACATGCCAAATATGTGCCTCTAACGTGCACTTAGCCCCGACATGCCCATTTATCTACTCACAATGCAAGTTTAAAAAGTGCAATGGATTTCGCAAATTAATGATTTCCGGCACTGAAAAGAACTTGAACAGGATGGTTGGATGAAGTTGTGTTAGAGAGTGCAAGTGTCGTGGGTTCTAGTTCTACTCCAAAATAGTATAAAACACTTGGTTGTTTCGGATGCGGCAAAAAAGTCCTTTGGAAGAACAGTTGCCTGTGGGTTAGTGCTCCATGTAGGAATTAAGACTATAAGGGCACTAGGGAGGTGAAGGCTTCAAAGTGGGAAAGCTACGAAGGTGTGAAGTACATAGAGTGCAACAAATGTGACGATAGACAGTGGTTCAGTGAGGCCTTGAAGTTAAAAGGGGCCTCCAGTTCTAGCAATCCCCTTGGAGCTCGGATAGTTATTGACACCACTTTTGAAGATTTTTGTACTAAATTCCAAACTAATATGAACTTCAAAAAAAATTGAAAATTGTACCTAATGGTATGGTACCTGCTGATTACTACTTATATTGTACTTGGTGATTATTATTAGTAATGATATTTTAATTTTAAAAATAAAGTCATCTATCCTGATCCTGTTCCACTCCAAAACAGCACATCTCATTAGGTAATACCAAATTTACCAAACTGAACATACATATCAATTCCCATAAATTACATTTAGCATGTACCAAAAAATACATGTCCATCAATCTTCTTCTACATATCAAGTCCCAAAAAGTGCATATCCATCAACCAAAACATACATAACAAGCCCAGCAGTATTACGGTTCAAACTATGATCAACCTGCACATATTCCTTCACACCCAAAAACATTCATTTCAAATCCCTACCACCATCCACATCATATAACATGACCACCACACACCAAGATCAAAAATAAAAGAAAAGAAATAAAGATAACATAACTGAATCAAAAAAACCACAAATACCACCATCAGTGAGCCAACATATCAAGTCCAAAAAAGTTCATAGAGTTCACCTACAAGACCTCCAAAAGAACACAAGTACCACTTAAAAGTCAGTAGCCCTCCTTGGTTGTAGCTTGCTTCTAAATGCACCACCTCTCGGGCGTGAAGAACATGTATCAAATTCAGTAAGCATATAACCATGGACCCTTCTAAAGTTTATCTCAGTTTGAGAAAAGACTTCTGGTTCTGACATTGGAGTAGGTATTTGTTGAGTAGATGTTTCACCAACCATTTTCCTACCTAAAAAAACAATAATATTTATGTGTTCAGTTTTTTTGTGTTTTATAATTTCTAAATCATCAATCCTAGAGAAAAAATTGAAAGTAGAATTTTACCCTATGCTTTCTTGTGCCCATATCTACCACAGTATGTGCACTTCCTTCGAATCTTCACACCTCTTGGTGCTTCATCATATGCCCTTCTTCTTTGTTTTCTAGGCCTTCTAGCTCCTCTAGCCAGTTTAGGTTCAAGCACCTCTCTATCTGGCTATAATAATGTCACCAAGCATCAATAGTTAATGTACCTTTAATGTAACACTTTCAACTACACCAATTATAAACAAGTTCAAAATGGACTTACAGAACCCCAATCTTGAATAGGTGCCATGGGTTTTATGTAACCAGCCCTCACATATGTGCTAACCCTGCGGTAGTGACTGCAGTACTTGTAGACAATATAGATCCAAGTAAGAGGTTGAACATGAAGAAAAAAAAAACAAATATAACTTGAATCTATTTTTACAGTAGTTCATATATTAAAGGTGTATGTACTTACTCTGCCCATTTAACCCTCATCTTGTTTAGTATTGACACAGCATGGACACAAAGTATGCCTGTCATATTTCAAACCTTGCATGTGCAGTTTTTTTTGTTTATATTTACTATCCATTTGTTGTTAGTTTCATACTGATTCACACTAAACAAATGGTCACTAGCACCATGAACCCTGTAGAACCTGATGTTACCCTTATGCTCTGCAATGACCCGAGCTACTCTAGGAACCAATCCCCCTTCATCCCATTTTTTTGCTTTCATCCTTCTCTCATATAGGAAAGACATCGTCATTAGGTGAAACTTATCAACCATAGTAACTAGAGTTAACTCCCTCAAATGAAGAATCCAGTTGTTAAAACTTAATTTCTGAAAAATTATTAGTAATGTGCTCACACTTGGCATCTTCATCAAAGTGACTCCTTGCCCAACATTCAACTTTAGCCTGTCCATGCAACCAGTTATAGGCATTTTCATCAACCTTCAAAATCTGATATTCCCAATCTTCATATTGGGGCTTTGTGTAAGCCTTGGCTGCCCCCCATGCAAGATGCATCAAATGATCACCCTTGAAATTTTGCTTGAAGTTCTTATAATAGTGTCTAAAACAATATCTGTGTGGGTTCTTCTTAAACAAAGCCCCAACTGCTTCAAGCAAACCTTTTTGTCTATCTGACACAAATGAAATCTTATGGGGGGTGCTTCTTAATGTGTTTCTTCAAAATCTTAAGGAAGTCATACCATGTGTTAGTGCTTTCTATATGGCATATATATATGGCTAGTGGAAATAGACCATTGTTCCCATCCAAAATTGTGGCTGCTAGACATACACCCCCAAATTTCCCCTTCAGAAAACACCCATCTAACCCAATCAAAGGCCTACAAGCACTCACAAAGCCCTCCAGAAATGGCTTAACGGCTATACACATCCCTGTGAATCTGTTTTCATCTGGTTTAGTTGAACAAGTTACAATACTCCCTGGATTGGCAATTAACAGTTGTTTTACCGATTTTGGTCCTAACTTGTAACTATCTTCATAACTTCCATAGATCTTTTCATAACTATGGTCATTGCTCTCCAAGCAACCCAATAGCTAATGTCAATAGTAAACTCTCTCCAAACCTCATCAATGATGTGGCTTGGTTTGTAAATACCATGCACATTTGCCCAGAAGGCATCTTTAAGCTCCTCGGCAACAAATTTACATGTAACCATCTTGTTGGTACTTTTGTTTAACTGCCCATATGTATGCTTATCTACAAATCTCTTAAGCTTGAAAGTGGTCTCACCACCTCTCTTGCTAGCAAAAAAGAACCAAGGACAACCTTCTAAACACTTGGCTCTAGCCCTGATATTATCATTCTTAACAAATTTAGCCTCAAATCTTCGCCTCACTGCATACCTTTTTAATGCCCTCCTGCAATGGTATTTAGGTTGCCACTCCATACTAACTATCATCTCATCAGGGTACGCAACTGTCGTAACATAAATTTTTTAGTGTGTACTAGGCTACATTTGGGTCCACACAGACAGAGGCAAATCGAGATGAATTAAATCATCATGAGCAACAGGACAAATGGTTGCAGAGAGTATAACCTGGATAGAGTGGTGGAAGTCCTAGGAAGGGATACCGATAACCTTTAAGCAGGTCGAAGGCAACGAAATCAATCACCACCTAACCAGGTAGGTGAGAATGAGAACAGACAAGTTAGTGCACTGAAAGGATTTCTTAGGTTTCGATCGAAGAAATTTCAAGGGAATGAGAAATCAATGAGAGCAAAGGAGTGGTTGATGGTGATACATAAGAAACTTGTAGCCGTTAGAAAAGCTGAGGAGCATTGGGTGAGACTTGCCACTCACTTGCTAGTTAAGGAAGCAGATCGATGGTGGAAAACAATCGGCCACAACCACGATGTGGAGAATATGACATGGACAGACTTTGAAGCGTTATTCCGAGAAGTAACACAAGGCGGAACGACTGTAAGTCGGTACGAGAAGAAGTTTACCGAATTATTGCGTTATGCACCACACATGATAGCCACTTAACTGCTGAAAGCACAAAAGTTCCAAGGACGGACAGTGGGTCAACAAAGGACCAATGCTCAACCCAATCAGTACGGGCCAGCTCAGCAGGGCCATACTCGGGTGCATGGACATGTCAAACATATGACACCACCGGAAGTGAAAGATGAGAATGACGTCATTGAAGGAAGATTCCTCGTCCAGAGTTCTTGGGCTAAGATATCATTAATTCGGGTGCTACACACACATATGTGTTTATACATTTTGTTACCTCACTTAGGCTTGAACCCATATCTCGGGGTTATATCCTACATATTGTAACTCCTATTCGGAAAACTGTCACTTTAGAAAGTGTGTGTAGGGACTACCCTACATATCCTGTTGATCGAGAACTGTCAATAGATCTCATTTTAATGAGCACGGTAGAACATGGTGTCATACTCAGAATGGACTGATTGTCCTTTTAGTATGTCACTTTGGATTGTCTGAAAGGAAGGTTACCCTATTCCCACCGGATAGACAAAGAATGTCAGCCCAGGGAGATAGGAAGAAAAGTATTGATTCATTGCTACCGGGTGTAGTAAGGCGTAAGTTCACTAATGAACATAGAGCTTAGTTAGCATTCCTGGAGGAGGGTGAAGCTATAAACCATCGATCAGGAAGGAGATATTCCCATGGTACAAGAGTACATGGATGTGTTCCCTGAGGAATTGCCTGGCTGACCTTCCTAGAGAGAGATAGAGAGAGGGATTGCAATCAATGTGCAACCAAGGACGAAGGAATTGCATTCCACCAAATGGTACTCTTATATATATTGGGTCATCACCAATTCTTGAGCGGATTAGTAAGTTGGCATATTGCCTAACCTTACCCTTTGAACATTGTAGAGGTACACAATGTGTTTCACTTTTTAATGCTACAAAAATAAAACCCAGACCCTAGCCATGTTACTGAATTGCAGAATGCTCAGATCAATGTTGCACCTTGAGCGGATCAATGTGCAACCAAGGACGAAGGTAATTGCATTCCACCAAATGGTACCCTTAAATATATTGGGCCATCACCAATTCTTGAGCGGATTAGTAAGTTGGCATATTGCCTAACCTTACCCCTTGAACATTGTAGAGGTACACAATGTGTTTCACGTTTTAATGCTACAAAAATAAAACCCAGACCCTAGCCATGTTACTGAATGGCAGAATGCTCAGATCAATGAAGATGTGAGATACGAGGTAAAATCTATTTGGATCCTAGAATCCAAGGAACGGGAATTTCGTAATAAAATGAAGCGGTTCGTGAAGGTCCAGTGGCAACACCACGGGTCGGAGGAGGCAACATGGAAATCGGAGGAGGAGATGCGAGATAAACGTTCGGAACTCTTCGCAGGTAATCCCTAGGCCTTGTAGATTAAATTTCGGGACAAAATTTTTGTTTAGGGGGTGATAATGTAACACCATGAAAAAAATTTTATGGGCCTTGAGAAGCCCATGGGCTGAGCCTATGAAATTTTCCACACTCAACGTGGGGTGGCATGTGTGGAGGGTGCATGGCAACTGGTGCTATGCATGTGAGAGGTATTAATACCGCACGTGACTTTTGTGCGATGGGTGAGTGGTTGATGGATTGATTCCAACCCTTAGATGAACTTGTACCTCATGCATAAAATGAGAAGTGGAGTGATGCAAGAATGCTTTTGCATGGAAATAGAAGCATTGTGGCATATGTTTTTACGTAAAAAAGTTGCATGCATGCATGCATGCACGCTCAATTATACCTACACTTGCATGTACGTGGGTATTCACACATTTATATACGTAAATATGTATATATATATGTATATATGCCAAGAATTTATATATGTGTATGAAGATAGTTATAAACCATGAATTGTTAAGTACGTGAATAGTCATGCATGCAAGGAGTGAATATATATCATGAGTGAATATATATAAGGTTAAATCAGTTGAATTGGTTGACTCTCATGCAAAGAGGAGATACGTGTAGGTGGATACGTATAAAAATACCTAAAAATAAATAGGTATATATATGCATGAACTGTGTGGACCCCACATCCTACCAAAACGTGAATAACCCTAGGGGTTAATTAGTTAAGCCTTGTGGGTTACTCAAGTGGTTAGGAAGGAGATGTTTTAGGAAACAAATTGTGATGGAGATTTTAGAAGTTTGAAAAATAGGAAGATGAGAGAAAAATTCCAAACTTATTAGAGATAATCTTGGAAGATTAGGTATTAAGTGATAGAGAGAAATAAAATATTTTTACTTGGGAAATAAGTTATTCCCACGCCATTGGATGATAGGATTCAATGGTGTGGATGTCACCCAAGGTTAAGATCGATCCACACTAGGGAGGTACATCCCATTCAAAACAAATTTTTGCTATTTTAAAGAATTTCTCAATATTACTCATAATATTAAAAAAATGGGGGTAAAATGTAGGAGTACCTATTCGGATTGAGGTTTCCGAAAGGTAACTGGTAAAAGAGTAAATAAACAGTTGTCGTGCACTTATAAAGTAAATGACAAGTGTTCATTGTTGATTGATCATGAGTTTGACTCCTATCTCTAGTAAATCTATAATTAGAGGTGCAAACCTCTCATTCAAGGATACACTTTTTGGAGAGCAGAGAACTCTCTCTCATTTTCTCTCTCTAGAACTCTTTACTTTCTCTCTCTAGAGAACCACTTTCTCTCTCTAATTCTTTGAGTGAAGGAAATACTTCATTTACCAGTGGTCACCATCGTAGCATTGGAGCCTTATCATGTGTCATACCTAAGATCCATATGGAGATGATCCAAAGGCTAATCTTCCGTGAGGATGTTTGCCTCACTATCTAAATCATCATATTAAAAAAAATTCTCTTTATAAAACTTTTAACCACATCAAAAAACTGTTGAAAATCAATAATTAAAAAATGACCTTATAAAATTTACCTAATTTTTAATGGTTGAATGGGCTGAATTTTTTTTATATGATAACGTACATGGTGAAGATGATGAGAAAGGATCAGAGTACATTGGTTAGAAGTACATTGAATATACATTAGCCTGTGGGGCCCACTTAGAGATGAATTACAGGCTCATTTTAAGTTAGGATATTCTCTCCATCATGTTGATCATCTTCACAAAAAATTAGCCCATTTTAAAAGTTGTAACCCTATCATCCGGTGATTGAAAATCACTTAAAATCAACGGTGACTGAGCTATTCAAACACCATTGATTTTTGGTGATTTCCAATCACCTGATGATAGGGTTAAAAGTATTAGAATGGGCTAATTTTTTGTGAAGATGATCAACATGATGGAAAGAATATCTTAACTTAAAATGAGCCCCTAGGTGGGCCCCACAGGCCAATGTATACTCAATGTACTCCTAACCAATGTACTCCGATTGACTCTCGAAGATGATATCTTCACCTAAAACCAGCCCTTAGATCATCCTCTTTTATTAAAGAGTTCCTCTTATTTAAATTTAAATTAATAATAATAGTAGTTTGATTGTTAAATAACATACCTTTTAATTATTATATATATAAGTACATACCAGGCTAAATAGACCTATATATTTAAGCAGGTGATTGTCAAACATTATAGAAGTCTTTTGTCATCATTTCCCTATCTTACAAAAATAAAAAGATGTCTTTGTAATCTTTAATGTAACGACCAAAGTTTCATTTGATCTTAAATCTTAGTCCAGAGGATGACTGACTAAGGAGTACGTAACGACCAAAGTTTCATTTGATCTTAAATCTTAGTCCAGAGGGTGACTGACTAAGGAGTACGTCAGGACTGACTCACGAGTCAGGACTGACCAGGAGTTTGAAAAGTCTACAGGCATGGCAGCAGCGAGAGTTATGCACGCGGAGTTCAATTTTGGTTGTTCCATCGAGTTGGATTAAGACTGATGTTAAATAGAGTACTAGCATTTTGTATGAGCCATCATACACTATGAGCCATCCTAGTTTTACTAAAATCCTACTTTGAGCCATTCTAGGGACTCACTATGAGCCACCTTCATCTATAATAATAAAATATTAATTATTTTTATTTTTTAAAACCTCCTTCACAAACTCTTTTTTTAAAATAACCCTCTCACAAACTCTTTTTTTTTTAAAACAACCCTACTCTCTTATTTTCTTTCTCTAACATTTTATTCTCTCAAACCCTAACCTCTCCCATCACCACTGCCACCATCACTACCACCACCTCCACCTCCATCACACAAAGAGAGGAGAGAGAGAAAGAAAAGAAAGAGAGAAAGAGAAAGAAAAGAAAGAGAGAAAGAGAAGAGATAGCAAGTGAATATTTAAATCTTTTTCGATTTTGAAAGGTGAAATCGAGTTTTAACCAAGGTCTGAAATTACAGCGAAATGGACCCGAAGGTCTGAACACGAAGACTATATAATTAGTTTAAATTTAATTCAAATGGACTCAATGGTCCATTTAAATTTAATTCAAACAGACTCAATGGTCCATTTAAATTTAGTTCAAACGGACTCAATGGTCTTTTTGGATCCATAGGCCAATATTTTTTTCTTTTTTTGGATATTTTCAACAAGTTGGTATTGAATTTGTACTGACACCAACTTGTTGACATTTGGTTTCAAATGGATTCAATGGTCCATTTAAATTTAGTTAATGGTCTTTTTGGATCCATAGGCTAATTTTTATTTTATTTTTTGGATATTTTTAACAAGTTAGTGTTGAATTTGTACTGACACGAACTTGTTGACATTTTATTTTTATTCAACTTGTGTTGGAAAATTGGTGTTAGTTTATATCAAAAAATTTTCTTCCACAATATATAATGTGTGTGTTTTTAAGATTGGAAACGGACCACGAAGTCAGTTTACGTTGAATATGAAACGAACCACTAAGTCAGTTTCATGTGTACATAAAATGGACTACTAAATCAGTTTCTTGTGTACAAAAAACTGACTTTGTAGTCCATTTATAACCTTTGTATTCAAACTTTCGGGTCTGTTTCGTTGTAACTGTCGACTTTGGAGAACACACAATTTTACCGGTCAAAATCGGAAAAAAAAATCCAATATGGTTGCTCTCTCTTCTCTTTCAAATCAAATCCATTAAAGAAAGAGAGATCGAGAGAGAGAGAGATCTGAAATTTTCATATCTCTTTCTCTTCTCTTCTATTTCTCTATCTTCTTTCACTTATCTCACTCTTTCTCTTTCTCTCTCTTATGTCACTCATTATCTTTCTCTCTCTTCTCTCACTCTTTCTTTTTCTTTCTCTTTCTCTCAGTTCTCTCTCTTCGGTGATGGTGGAAGTGGAGGGCGGTGGAGGTGAAGGCGGTGGGGATGGTGATGGTTTTAGGGGTGGGGAGTAAAACAAAAAATAAAAAAGATTTAGGATTTTTTTTGTAAAAAAAAAATTATTTTATTATTAAATATTGATGATGGCTCAGAGGAAAATAATGGTAAAAATTAGGTCAACCAACATTTTGACCAAGATGGTTTTCACCTGGGATGGCTCATACCAAAACCTAGGATGCTCTTTAACATTGGCCTTGGATTAATTAACACTAGACTAATAAAATTGAATCATGAGTAGGGCACCAAATTGATTTAGGGGTAATCACTAAAAATTAAATCATTCTCCCACTTCTAACTCCACCTTCTATGCCTTACTAAATTTTGAGCAATTCATTTTCGTATAAATTTTCATTAATAATTTTCACGAGGTTTGAATTTCTATAATAGTTTGAATTTCTATAATAGTTTGATTTTTGGAGAGGATGATGATATAGTGAGGAGGTGACCTTCCTCACTAAAGAATATCCCTTGAATCATCTTTATGTGGCATTTAGTGTATTCAGTTTCGTAGATCTGACAATACAAATTTTACAAAAATAGCCAAACAGTTTTATAAATCCGACAAACCATTTTGCGGTTGTGCTGTCAGTTATATAAACTGACAAACTATTCTATATTGTCGAGTCTAAAGAACCAGCTACACACTCGATGGGCTAAATTAGTAAAGAGTTGGATTGAAATATCAGTATAATAATCTTTTTTTTTTATGTGGGACTATTGCCCAAATTGCAACAAGGCTTAGATACATCACAAGGGGTGTGTGAGAAGCACATAAACTACCTGAAACTTCATCTCCAACAGCGGTTGTCATCAACTGCCAACGAGTTTCGAACCTATGACCTCCAAGTTCAAATGAGGGATGCCAACCACCTGAGCAGGTGGTTATTGGCATTACCATTACCATTATAATAGTCGTTATAACAATTTCAAGTCCAAAACTGACATTTGTGTTAAATAGTTTTTTTTTTAACGACCTTTATTAAAGAAAATAACCACCATTATAAAAGAAACTAAGAGCCTCTCCAATGCAAGCATGGTCTGCTTAAAAGTGGTGTGCCACATAGGAAGCATAACTAATTTATTCTTAAAACCCTCATCAATGCAAATGTGCTCATATAACGTGAAGTTGATGTGACATGTGGTTGGGAAGACATTCTTTAGTCCATCCTCTTATTTTAGAGGTTCACCAAGAGGATGTCTTCTCATCTTAATCAGCAAATTCAGTTAAAGATATTATTTTCTCTCCTACTTTTTTAGCAAATTTTATTTTTCTTTCTTTTTTATAATTAAAAAAATAAAATATTTAATTAATTAAATGCCACATTGGCAAAACAAACAAACAAACCACATTTGCATTGGAGATGCCTTTTTCTCTTCAGCATAAATTATGGAGCTTTTTTCTCCACATAGGAAGCAAGTCTCAAGAGGATGTCTTGAAAGCCATGCCACATAGGAAGCAGAGCACATTTGCATTGGAGATGCCTAAAGTTGTTTAAATTTTTTTTAAAATCTTTAATATTAAAAAGAGCTCCATCGGCTCTCCATGAGGTTGTTTGGCAACCACTTAAGAAGTTGCTTTTTGACTTATATAAGTCAAAAAGCAAAAAAGTTTGTATAGTAACATTTTTTTAAAGTTACTTCTAGAAGCAAAAAAGTTACTTCTTTTTTTAGCAAATTTTTTTTGCTTTTCTACTTCTTAGAAGTTGCTTCTCCTCGAGTACTGTGTAACAACTAATAACTCATCATTTTTTAGATTTATAAGACAATAGTTTACCATACTAACTTCTCCTTATTTTTTACTTCTCAAAAGCACTTTTACTTTTTTTAGAAGCAGAAGCACTTCTGCTTCTGGTTGCCAAACGCTTTTTAATTTGTCCTAATCCGTTTTAGTCATATACATTCCCATATTACTCATGTTTTATTTATATACTATGCTTACACTCTGCATAGGGTCCACACGAAAAAGATTAAGAGGTTTGTGTAGGGGTAGATTTGCCTAACTAAATTTACACTCCACTTACACCAGTTCTAAGGCTCACTCAAATTTATGATCCAAGGGATAACTTTTTTGTACATATGAGCTCCTCAACGTTCAGGACGTCATATCAGTTTAGGAGTCGTTTTCAAGTGGGACCACCTACAATCTTATTTCTTTTAATAATAACATGTCGCATAAATTTCTAACTCACACGATCAGAAAGTGAGTGTCACACGTCAAGCACGTGTGGGGGGCAAGCGCGTAGCGCGTTCGGAGGGCAAACGAGTTTGAACATCCAATCTACACGCGCAATGTGCTTATGGGGACGATCGACATTTAAAGAGATCAAAATGGGTTTTATGTCATTACCGTTAAAACGGCTGTTTTTTTTTATTTTTATGTTCGTACTGAAGCGTAATTACATTTGAGTTTGTCTTTCGTGAACTTATGAATTAGACGTGCGTCAATAATTCTGAAGCAGACGTCATCTTTAGATCCAAACCGTTGGTTTGGTCTCCTCGAGATTTAAACCCCAGACAATCTCAGAGAACATCAACGATCAAAGCCCTAGAAAGAACTTTTCAGATTTAGAATCCACCACACTTTCCCAACGAGGTACGTTACAAAATAAATTGAGGCGGATGACGTGACCCACCCCAACCCCTCGGATATTTCTAACTTCCCCAACAAATCTAAGGAGAATTTTTATAATCAAACCGCCCCACGAGGATAACATAGCCTCATCAACCCCATGTTTTAACCGTCCAATAATCCTCAAGATTTGTGCATTCTATTGTCCTGATTCTTAGGATCATCGGACGACGAACTACAGGTGTCGTCCTGTGGTGGACGGTAACAACTTAAAAAAGTTAAAACCGATATAACAAGAAAGAAGAAACACTGGGTAGCCTTTCGGCCCTTTCCTTGCTCTCTTCCATTCTCTTTGCACCACTCACCCACGTCTCTTCTATCTTTCTTCTTTTTCTGGTAAGCAAATTCAATCAATCAATGGCTTCTCTTCTTCTTTTCACGGGTTTCGTTGTAATTGTATGACAAAAAAAAAAAAAATCATGTTTCTGATTTTGTTTTAGATACTTGTTCTGTCTGTTTTTTATTTCTAATTTCATTTTTCCCCTGTTATTTTTCCCTTGCTACTCTATAAATAGTCTTCTTTGTAGGAAACTAATATCTTAATATAAGGAGGTCATGCAGTTATTTTGTTTCCATTTTTTTTTAATCTATTGTTACCTTTTTTTATTTATTTTATTTTAAGTGATGGGTTTTGGTGGTGTATACATGGTTCAGGTTTTATTTATTCAGGATTGATGAGTTTGTATTTGTTTATGGAGCACTGTTGTGTTTTTTGAGTTTTGATTGAAGATTGTTTATCTAAATAACTGTGGAAATGATTAGAATTTGATAGGTTTATGGAGTTTATTTAGTGAAATTCAGTATTCAATTATTAGCTTTTTAGTTCCACCATGAAATTTTCACTGTTTAGATTTTAGTATTCAAAAACACTAGTACTAGGAGTACCTTAGAAGATTGTGATTGGGAGCTTATAAAAGCAATTTTTTTTTTTTTTTTTTTCTGTGACAACGAAATACAATTTTTTTATGAACTTGTAACAATAATCCTGCCACAGTTTAGACCCTTTATTTTTTTCCTTTAAGAAGTCATGTTGTATAGACAAAAGACGGGCCAATTGCAATTCCTTCTTTTAGACTTATATTTAAATTTTGGAACTAGGTTTTTAAGAATTGATACTTATTTGGGAATTGCATTGGTAATCCTTATAGACGTTTGACAAATTTGTGCTTAGAGCGAATTATTTTACTTATATATTTTTCGGTGAATCATAAAATTTTTCTTTAGCTTTCTGAAGCCTTACTTCTTTGCAGGGTTTTCTACTATGAGAAACACACAGGACATGTCTTAGATTGCTCAAAAGACTTGTCTATCATCATGGTCTATGTTATGGGAGATGAGGAAATAATATCATGGACTAAGCCCCTTGGAAGATGGTCTGTGTTTTACTATGGTGTGGGTCACATGCTAAATGACATCACATCGGCATGTTGGTTTACTTATCTCCTAGTGTTCTTGACAGATATTGGATTGTCTCCACGGTATATTCCCTGTTAGCTATTGCCCATTTAACTAAATTGGCATTCATGTTTCTGTTCTTTTCTTGTTACCATTTTATAGAAGATTTGAGACATTTTCACTACACATCTGAAATATGCAATTTTTTTTTCTGGTTGTGTATATGAATGCTCCAAATTGGCTCATGTGAATAATTAAGTTCATTCATGTGAGTATATGAATTGGCATTTCTTTTGTTGTGTGAGTTGGAATTTTTCATCCTTAGCATCTCTGCTTGTTTCTCTTCGTTGAAAAGAATGACGTTACTTGGTCATTCATGCTTCAAAGCATGAGATAAAAGAGTTGGGCTTTGTGTTGTATCCATGGGAAATGGGCCTTTCAGAAATATCATCTATAAGAAGCCATGGAAAATGTCCCCGTAACTTCTGAAAATGAACTCTTGTATCAGAGAAATCGAGCTAACCTGAATGGATTTACTTATTATATTTCGGCAGTTGTTTAGCACTTACAGAATTCCAACTTTTCCTATTTTAACGAGGTGGTTATGACCTTTGCTAATTCAAGAACCTGCTTCTATGTTTAGTATCTAACTGGGCTAAGATTCTATTTACTTAGGTAATGAAAACCTTCATTTTTTAGATAAATACCATCGTACTGTTAAAGAGAGAACTCTTATTGGAACTATGAGTTCTAATTTGCTTCTATCTCACGTCTCTTACAACTCAATTTCCAGCTAAAACATAGTATATAAGAAATCTCAGGGTTATGTTTATCATTTTATTATTTCTTATGCATTTGTGGTTTGTGATTTTTATTATATAGCAATTACAGACTTGGAAATTATTTGAGATTTTGGATTTTGATATCTTGTTTTTCGACATTCTCATTCTATAGGGATGCAGCAATAGTTATGCTTTCTGGACAAGTTGCTGATGGATTTACAACTATTTTTGCTGGAGAGCTGGTAATTTTAGATCAAAAGAATCAACAAATTTTTGTGCACAATTGAGTATATTCAGTAATGTTGACTTAATTTATATGCTTATGCATTTCATTTTCAGCCTTCCGCACACACTTTAGATCCTTCAATCTACACTAAATGCTAATCCCACTGGTGGTGCCATTAAATGCCTTCAATCGGCTATTCTTTATTTTATCCATTTGTGGGGCTCCTCCTAGATTCTTTCAGATATGTTTATGTTATACTCTCAACATCTTCATCTATACTTCACTTTATTTACGAACAAGGTTTTTTGGCTGCCGATCATTCTATTCCATCTTTATATTCCTCTCTTACTCACGTTCCCACCATTAGATACTTAAGGTTCTTATATTTGTGATGTAGATTTGAGGTGGAAGCAACTCAATAAAAATATACTAAAAGTAAAATTAAAGAACTTTATTTCTCCATTAGGGTTTAATTTTTTTTGATAGTTTCCATTAGGGTTTAATTACAACCACTAATTCGAGCTGAAAACTCATAACTCTCTTCGAAACATTCGAGCTCTTCATAGCCCTTTAACAATGAGTCCTTAGTAGCTCTTTTATGAAAAAATTATACAAACAGAGAACTTGCTGGGCAAGAACCGTAAATAAAGGAAAACTTATTAATAAAGAAATCCCAAAAAACCTAAAATTAAAGGTGAAGGGGCCAGCTACTGGTTCTAGTGCCTTGGCGAGTTGGTGGTATAGGCGTCATGAGCCGTGCCATGGTCCCATGTCGGAATAGATCAAGTAGACACCTTGGCTTTTGGACTATCTTACTAGTGTAGGGTGGAAGGTATTTAATGGCCTAGTTACCTAGTTAGGCTCAAGCAGAAGAAAAATCACTTTAGCATTTTCTTTTATACGACTTTATTACTTTAACCAAGAATATGCTTGTCATTTGTTTTTTACAGAAAATCAATAGTATTTTGCCTTAATTCCTCATCGTTGGGAAACAAAGTGTAGTTTTCTATGTTCACATTGATGTTTGCCTTTCCTGAAAAAGATTCTCAGACATTCAAATTGCTGAAACTGTTATTAAATTTTCTGTTTTCTGATGAAAATCATTCTTTTTCTTGTACATGTTAGATAGACAGGTTTGGACATTTCAAAATATGGCATGCTGGAGGATCAGTTTTGGTAGCCATTTCCTTTTCTTCTGTTTTTGGGGGTTGTCTGCCTTGCAAAATCTTCGGGACCGATTCATCGACAATGCAAACTGTCGGTTACAGCATGTTTGCTGCAATTTTCAACGTGGGTTGGGCTGCTACCCAAGTTTCCCATATGTAATGACCTTCATCTTCATATTTTTTTTTTTTCAGTTTGTGAAGTTCAATAATATGTTTTTGTTTTTCATTGTTCATTCTATAATGTTTTGCATTAGAAACTTTGATCCCAATATGGATCATGATTGTTCTCTTTTTGTTGAAGGTCAATGGTGAATTGCATCACACTGAATTCAACTAGCAGAGTTGAATGGTTAGCATGTTAATCAGGATTCTTAGTAAATTGTGTTCTATTTGATTATGTTAATCATTATCAAGGTTATGATCCCCTATCTTTTTTGTTGGTGCGATTGTTATTGAAGGTGGCCAACCTCAGCCTATATGCAGTTGCTTTAGTTGTGTTCAACATTAGTGAACCCGTAGCACAAATTGACATTGAAAATCAGGTATATGCCTTATTGAAAAGGTGAAAACCTAAGCTCATGTTTCAGGGTTTTATTTTTGGCTTTTGTTGAACTCTTACACATTCCAAAATGAGCAGTACCGCTGGATTGCATATGTTTCTATTTTCATTGGGTGCTGTTTTGTGGGAGTATTTCTTATTGGAACCAAAGAACCAAGGTCTTATCCTAGAACTTCCTTTCACTTCTCAAAATTTTCATGTATGATTTGTTAATATGACTCATTTCTTAATAGAATTTCAGTACAATTATGTTGTCTACTTGGACGAATGCTTCTTCATTAAAATAATCTTCTTACAGTTGGCATGAGTCTGTTGTGTAGATTGAAACACGGAATTGAAGGGAAAAGTCATCAAAGGATTTCGTGGTCTCACTGGTTTAAGAAAGTTCTGTATTACCAAGTTGCGCTTGTTTATATGCTCACTCGACTAGTAACAAATGTTTCACAGGTCAGCACTCTCTTCCTTAGAAAAATGCATCTTCTTTTGGATTTGAAGAGATAAATAGAATTTCATTGTTTTAATTTCTTTTTGGATTAGTAGTGACTAGAGCTGAGAGACATGCATTGCACATATCTGATGCTTGGTTATCCTGAAACATTATATACAGAGGCATATACATTTTGCACGAGTAGCTATCTTCAGATAACTAATATATGTGAGCCCTATTCTAGACCAGCACATTGACTTGTTTAAAGTAATGTTACGTGAGTTGCATCTGCGATTAATCCATTTGATTTTCTCGTATGATTGGGAAAAGTGCAGACAGTACAAAAATGTGTTTTCTGATTAATTCTTTTTTTTTTCCTTTTGTTATCAGAATTTTTACATGTTTATGATTAAATACTCCTTATGTTTTAGTATTTTTGAAATCTTTTTTTGCTTAAGAGAAGGGGAATTCAGGCAAATTGGGTACAATGTAATAACCATCGGGAACCCCTCCTGTGGATTTATATCTTAGTTTAGATAAATATATAAGGAGATTTTAAGGCTGAATTTTGAGTTCTAATAATTTTGTGCATTAATACTTCTTTGTTGCTCAGGCTCTTCTCGCATTCTATGTCATTAATGACTTGCAAATGGCTCAATCTTCTAAGGCTTTGGTAAATGCATAAACACTATCAACATCTCATTCTACTTAATCTATATCTATTTTGAAGAGGCTGATTTTTCTTTCTGAATGATGTGATTAGGTACCTGCGATAATCTATATTTGCAGTTTCGTGGTATCTGTTATTCTACAGGTTCAAATTCTCAATCGAAGTTCTATACATCTCTTCATCTCTTGTGATTCATTTATAACATTTTCTCTCCATGTACTGAACCATTATATGCCCACATTGTAGGAAATCACTTGGACTGGCAACCGTCTCAAGGCATGCTTTACTGCTGGAAGCATCATGTGGATACTTTCTGGTGCAGGGTTACTTATTCTTCCCAGCAGCTTGCACGGTTTCATGTATCTTCTCTCAGTAATTATTGGTGTTGCCAATGCTTTAATGACGGTATGGCAAGCAACTTCGTGTGGTCTTATTTTACCTATTTCTATGCGTATACAGATTACAGAGCTGTGACATAACCTCTCATCTTACTCTAAGAACTGATAGGCCAAAACCTTATAACTCTGATAACACATCAACATACTTTGAAAAAGGAATGTTCTTTGATTGTCACACATGAATCAAATTCATTTTAAAATTTAAAGTTTAATGGTTCGAATGGTCAAAAATAAATTACTCGTGCCGTTTCAAGAAAAACAGACAAAAATAAATATCTCGTCAGTGTTGAGATCCTTAAAATGAAGAAGGTATACAAATTCCGTGGTGCCTTCTGTTTTAACATTTTGTGATTTCACTTGCACATTCACATGGCATTTCTACTGTTATAACTTATAAGGCATGCATGAAACAACATCATAAGAATATACAGGAAGGGTCCGGAGCCAGTACCCAGAGCTTCCTCTTCTCTGAACATTTCATACTTCTTTTTGTGCTCAATTTGTCTGAAATTTTTGTAAGTTGCTCAAATTCTTTCTTCCAATGTTGAACCAGGTGACAGGCATTAGCATGCAAAGTGTTCTAGTTGGAGAAGATCTCAATGGTTGTGCATTCGTTTATGGGTCATTGAGCTTCTTGGACAAAATCTCATGTGGTCTTGCTTTATATGTTCTTGAATCATATCAAAGTGAGTAGTCGTTTATTTTTTTCTGGCAAAATTCGAGATATTACACAATTTACATTATCATTTAATCTAATTGCACTATATGTTCAATATGTCTTTGTGTAATGCTTTCACCTTTTGGATGAAACCCACATTTTTTTCTAGCTGCGGTATGCAGATGCGAGGACATTAAAAAAAATTGGTCAAAAGAAAATTAAAGAGTTCATCATAACCTACATGGTTCATGTTTTAAGAAACATTTATAATATGTATGTTAAAAGTTGATAACCTACATAGTTCATGTTTTAAGAAACATTTGATTAAGATAGCATTTAAAAGTTTATAACCTGCATGGTTCATGCTTCAATCAAGCCAGTCACCAGCAAACTAGAAAAATATACTTCAGTGATTTCACTATTAGAAAAGTCGAAAGAACTAAAAAAAGGGTGGCGTTAAACAAGCTCCCAAGACCTAGAGACATTATATTTCTTAAGAAATCAGATACAGATTTTTGTTTTAAATGCACCCCAATTAATGTAGCCTGGGTTTCATGCTAAAGTGAAACTTAGTTACAATCTCTAGTTTTCTGGATTAAATCGATTGTCTGTGGTCTTTAATTTGAAGTAATCTGAATTTTTTTTTTGATCGGAAAATCTAAGCCTCAAACGTGATGCAACATTCTCGGACAGGACCAGTAATCCTCCACCTAGGAGATCTGCATGTGAAAAACCCAAGTCATAACGACCAGTGCCATAGTTTCCGTAGTCTTTTTCTAGATTATTAACCACATCTTTTTGACCATTAAAAGAATTGGGGTAGATTGATGATTCATCCAATTAAGTTCTTCACTTCAGTATTTGTGAGATTTGAAGACTTAAGTCTTCAGATGGGGGAATATTATTAGGACATAAAGCCTTTTCTTATTCCTTTTAATTTCATGGCTACTTATTGATCTCATCTCAGGATGGACCTGTACATCCTTGCAAGTATCATTTAACACTATATATATACCATTTTGACTGATTAAAAAAAAAAAAAAAAAACTTACCAAGATATGGGCTTTGATTTAATCAGTATGAGTTCAGGTTGTGATTAATCCAAGATATGGGATTTGATCAACAGCAACTTACCAGCTGCACTGCTAGTTAACAGAATCTACTAGTGCTCAGTTTAAAAAATTACCATTCCCTATTTCGTACAGACCCTCACTTGGAACTTCGTTTACTTCCTCTGTTGTGTGCTTCTTCGTCAGCAAAAATCATCCTTTTGATGGCTATCACTATAAAGTTTCTACTTGACATAAAACTCTTCTTTGCAGGCACATCTTCAAGCATCCAGAGCTGTCATTCAATCGTAGGCTGCATTTCGATTACAAGATATGGTCTGGGTCTTGTTCCTGCATCTTGTGCACTTATTGGCTTGGTTGTTATTTACACCATGAACCTTCACACAACAACCATTTCAAAACCTTTGATTGAACCACTGCTGGCTTGATGTGCTGAGAAGAGTTCGTTATAACTGGTGAGAAAGGCAATTTATAACTGCTGTTCAAGGCTAGGAAAAAGGTTGGACTTGGCTGTGAAGGATAGGTAGAGAAAAGTCATGCATGGATTCAAACCAGGTGAATATTGATCTGTAATATATTTCTCTTTTCTTTTTTTCGCTTTTTCATGTTGGTCATTCATGTCCACGTATATGTACACTACAGATTGAAAATGTACAACTGATAAAAAGAAAAAGGTACAGGAAAAAAATATTATTTCTTCTAGTTAAAGATTTTAGTTCTTAAACTGAGAAATCTGGCCCATCCTTGTGTTCATTTTTGTTTTGATTCATCCAGTTATGGCATAAAAGATTTCATGTTTTGGTTACAATGAAATTAAAACTGAAGAACCAAGAACAAAAAAGAGAAAAAAAGAAGAAGAAGAGAGGAATCAAGGAATTATGAAGAATTGAATGACCAAATTATCTTGGAATCATTTGCCATTTTCAATTTATTGGCATCTATACCTTTTACTCGAGACAAATTCATTGATGAGAGACCTAGTACACATGATGGATTGAGGTGTTGCACTTTTAACTATATATATAGAGTCTGGATCCTTGTACATCGTTATTCTTGCATTGGTTGTGGGGCCCACAAGGTGAGGAACCAAGGGCTGATTATTTGTGAGAATGATCTACAAAATGAGTAGAACATCCCTACTAAAAATCATATCATTCTAAAATTTATAGCCCCATCAAAAATTGATCGGAAGTTGATTAAAAATTAACAGTGAAAAATGAATGATGATAAAAAAGAGTCAACTTTTAATGGGACTAGCAGTTTTAGAATGGAGTGATTTTTGGTGAGGATGATCTAAAGATGAAGAGAAAGTTCTTAAAAAATATTAGCCCTCAAATCAACCGGTCCCTCAAATCAACCGGTCCCGATAATCAACGTTGATTAAAAATTAACGTTGTATGCGGATTCGATCTCATATATATATATATTAGGGGTGTCAACGGGACGGTTCCGGATCGGAACCTAAAGGTTCCAGAACCGGTCCCGATAATTTGAAGCGGTTCCGGATCCTACCGGTTCCGGTTCCGGAACCTCAATTGGTGGTTCCGAATCCGGTACCGTTAGGATCCGCGGGTACCCGATACCCGTTTTTAATTATTATTTTTTTATTTTTTTCAAATAAAACCTATTTGTATTTTATAATTTCGTATTCTATTCAATTATAAAATTTATTTTATTATGAAATTTGTTGTATAATAGCCATTAGTTTCTTTTTTTAATTAAAAAAAATTAAAAATTTGTTATATAATAATAAATTTAACTATAAAATTATAAAATTTATACGGAACCGGATACCCATGGGTACCCGTTGAGTGGATCCGAAATGGATCCGAAATTAATCGGATCCAAAAAATGAGGTCTCGGAACCGCAAAAAATGGTTCCGGTACCGATTCGATTCCGGGTACTTTGGTACCTATTGTGATGGACAAAAACTCCCATTTCTTTGCATTTGTTCAAAACCTTCATTATTGCTTTTTTTTTTACTGTTTAGTCTATTTTGTAAAATAATTGACTGTTTAGTCCGTTTCTTTAGTTTTGTAGTTCCAAATTTGCCCTTATTCTGTTCTATTCAATCATTAAAAGGTGGACAACTGGTGAAGAGAGAAAATTTGTTATTTATTTGTTTTGAAACATTAAAATTGGCAAGTGCTAGCTAGCTTAGCTGGTAAAGTCTACTGTTGTTAATAACATAGACTTGGGTTCGAATCCCGTTTGGATCGAATAAATTAGAAAATGGTTAATAGGGTTTGGGTCCTGCGATTGTCCACGTTTGAGTTTAGGTGGAAATGCTAACAGGACCCAAACACTAATTATAAATTATCAGTAGCACCTAAAATCAAATTTTTTGTTTATGGGAGTGTCACGTAAGAGAACATTATGTACCTTTTCAACTTCTTTGATCAAATCCTTCCCCAATTCAGATTTATTACACTTAACTGATTTGAAGTATATGAAGTACAATTCAAGTAAGAGAACTAAATTCGATTCTTATGATCCCGAGTTAGACACAGATTCGAGCAAGAAAGTAAAATATGAGGGTTCAGATTCTAAAACTTGTAAAGACTCTCTCAAGAAAAGTAAATAAATGGTTGTTTCACTTTGAGGATCGAGAGTAACGAAACCAGTATTGAAACTGATCATTCTCCTGATCATACAACTGATAGTAAGCTCATAGAATCTTGCAATAACGAGAACATAATCGAATTGGAAGTTACAAGTAGTGCTGAACTAGCTATGGATTGAAGAAGAATAAGCAAGAATGCACAATTTGTTTCAAAATTTTTGTTAAGAATAGCCTTACAAACCCAATATATAAAGATCTTGGGTCGCTCCACTCATAGCCAATTGGTTTTGAGTTGGAAACCTGCAAACTTAATAGTTTTCTTACTAGGGCAAGCTTTGGGTGGTCACAAGAGGTCTCATTTGGTTGGTGGATCTTAAAATTTGTACTATAGTTATTTGAATTAACCGTTTTACTTCGTAGCAAAGGTTAGGGATCAAACTATCACCTAATTAAAAATTCTAAGGGTAATAACTAAGTCGCTAACTAAAAACTCTCTACTCAGAGTATTGACTTATTCGATTCCTAAATTGCGGAATTAAGAATTTGAATCAAATATTTCAATCTCTTAGAAAATTAGAAATTAACACGAGAGGTTTTTGTTAACGAAGAAAACCTAACTGTGAAAAACCTCAGAACCTAGTCCAGTCAAACAATCCACTAAGAATTAACGTGAACTTATAGACCGATTTACCACTCGACAGATACAATTTACGACCTCCTCTACTTTCTGATCAGTAACGGCTTTCGTTCAACCACAACTTCGAATCCACGAACTGCTCTTTAGTCAATTTTCACTTCACATATAAATCGAAACTCAACCGAATCAATGAATAACTCGAATCCATGAGCTAAAACACTACACACCGGAAATCCACTGGCTAAACACAAAGTTTTGAGTAGAAAAGATGATGGAAGGATTTATCTATCACTCAACACATAGTCAATCTAATCAATAGATCATAATTCAGCTCATCAACTGATTAGAACTTGACTCTAGAATTTGGAAACCCTAATTCACGATGTTCAACTCTCCAAGTATTTCATTGGTCTCTTTATATATATATATATTATTTTAATGTTAAACAACCTTAATATATAAAGTTTGGTCATGCCAGACTCCTATATAAAGTTTGTATAGGATCCGCTTCGAAGAAAAAAAAACTTTCATCCTTCCGTCTACTACCGTGAACGATCGAAGAGAGAAGCGATGGAGTTTTTCTCGAGATCCCTAACTGGGGGAAGAATTGTTTATGATGTGTGAAGGAGTCGCCACTTGATTAATCTAGGAATCAGGACCCAGTTTTAGAAAATTGTTTTGTTTCAGAAAACATAGTGATCTTCCTGACTAGTATGGTCTGCAAAGAGAGATTCCTGGTAAGAAAATCCTGGTACGGGTCGGGATTCTAAGATCCTAAATGCATGACCTAGACTAATCAAATGATTTTTTTTCGAAAAACGGTTGATTTTCTATTTCATTTTTCGAAAGTGGTTTTGACCCAAAGTTGGGATCTGATCAGGAACTTCACTTAACTAAGTGAAGTCTAGGACTGACCCCGAAAATCAACAAATAACCCTAAGACTAATGCAACCTATCTCTATAGTAGAAAGTCCTAGACTAAGCACAAACCTAAGTCTATTTTAGGTTTTTTTATGGTTTGGCACTGATTGGGCTTCGAAAGCCCAATGGAGAGATTTGGGTACAGGAACCCGCAAGCGAGGTTCAGGTCCCAAGTATTTTATTCAAAAGCTTATTTGCATTTATTTCTCTAGCCTAAAAGGTATTAAGTCGCAAATTATGCTAAGATGAGATAAGATCAAGAAGAATCCAAGAATTAAAGCATATGCGTGTATTTTATGGATCTCTAACATGGCATGAATGGCAAACACATCAAATAAACATGTGTCACAATCATATCACCACATAATCATATCGTCATGCTAAAAGAGTAAAGAGTACCAAATGGATTAAACTTGACATTCCAATGCTAAACAAAGTAAGCTAAACATGTTTGGATCACGTTACCCAATGGGCCTTTCCACAATCTAAACCATTCACATTGAAGATTATGCCACTTCTAACATACTCAACACAAAGATCAAGGCATTCTTAGTTCATACATCATGAAGTCATGCATATTTTGCTTTCTTTTTATGAAACAAACAAGCATGAAAATCATCATCACCTCATGAGGAATCCATCTTAACGACCATCAACATGCATTTTAAATATTGATTATAGCAAAACATGCATGGCTACAAAGATATTTCAAACCACCGTATGAGAAGACAATATTATCACACAATTTATTTTCGAGCCACCATATGAAAAGATAACACTATCATATACATGATTCAATCACTAAGCATTTCCAAAAACATGATTTCTAATACCATCAACACAAATAAACCCACACTTTACTCTCGGGTCTCACATCATCATATATCTACAAAAGCCTTCTCATAAATATGACATACTTTTTCATCAAAAAGATCCTTATAAAACCAAGCTATTCAAATTGTAACTAACTCATGATTTTATTATATATAGGAATGGAAAATAAAATTATAGCTAACTCATGATTACATTATATACTAAGATGGAAAGCAAGACTATAACATACTTTGAACTTTATTTCATGCCAGAATTGGAAACCAACACTTTTTAGCTCTAAACTTTATTTTTCATCAAAATTAAAGATCAGGATATTCACATATTCAACAATGAATGGATACCAAATTCTATCTCATACCAAAATAGCAACCACTTCTACCTTTATTTCACATCAAAACTCTAGAATAAGACATTCACATACTCAACAAAGAATGGATACAAATTCTATACCAAGAATAGCAACCAAGATTATTACATTTAGATTTCTATTATGGGTCTTTTTATAAAAAAAGATTAACAGAGAAAGAAGAACTTACTAACCTGACGTTGCAATTGATCCAACTAATCAAATATAAAAGAGAAATCCATAATATGCTCCATAGTATTAGCTTTAGATGAGAAGAATAAGTGAGATGTTACTAGAATTTTCAAATTCTAAGGGAAGAAGATGATGTCACTCCCTTGGACTTATCTAACCATGATGACGCAGGAAAGAAGATGACCAGAAGTAGCCACTCTCTCTCTCCTCACTTAGCCTAACCATCTCTCTACCTCACTAATCTCTTCCTGGAATCCTGATTTGCTTGGAAGAAAGAAAATAAGAGAGCTAGAAGCAAAAGAAAGCACAAAAATAGAGAAAACCAGAAAGAGTAAATGAATAACTAGAGAATGTAAGAATTCCAAGAGTCTAGCCCAAAAACAAGAGCCCCTTTCCCTTTCGGGTAACTTCCCCTTTTAAAGGAAAAAACTAGGGTTTCCCCTCTAGTTAACCGCTAGATCAATGACACTTGTACGGTTAAGATAAAGAGAAAGAAAAATATCTTCTCTTAGTGGCCAGGTGTTATGAAACGAGTGGGTAGACTAGGTTCACACAGATTGAATGAGTTTTGTGAGAGAAAAGAAAAAAAGAGAAAACATTCCCCTTCCACAAATGAGAATATTCCAAAAAGCCCGTCAAGATGGGGACATGTGTCTCCCTTGGCTTCCAAAACTCTCCCAAGTGAAGAGAATGTGTGTTTCCAAATAGGAAAATCGGCCCTCCTAGGGCCGACCCTAATCATATAGTGACAACTGTCACTTAATTATTCAAAAACAAATGTTATTTTTCAAACTCTACCCCAAAATAGAAAACTATTTTCTCTCCTCTCTTAAAATAAATGGGACACGTGTCACCACAGAGGGGAGATCGGCCCTCCAAGGGTCGAGCCCACTAATGTGGTGACATGTGTCACCTAGCATTGTTTTCCACAAAACACATTTGTCTCTAGAAAATACTCTTTTTCTCCGTAAAACACACTTTTTATAACAAAACACATTTTTTCTAATAATATTCATCCTAATTTTAATTTTTTTAAAAAAACAAAGTGGGACATGTGTCACCACAAAGTAAAGATCGGCCTTTTAGGGGTCGATCTCTATAAAGTGGTGACAAGTGTCCCCAAAAAATTCATTTTTGGGTTTCTATTCTCCTTCCTCTTTTCTTTAAATACGAAACACATTTTGAAAAACACATTTTTTTTCATCTGACGATCATTTTCCTTTTTTGCAAAAAAAAAACACAAAAATAACAAAAAACATGGGACACTTATCACCACAAAGGAGAGATCGGCCTTTCAAGGGCCGATCCCTATAACGTGGTGACAAGTGTCACCATAAATCCATTTTACTGCTTTTCCTCATGTGTCATCATATTAGGGGGATCGGCCTTCCAAGGGTCGATCCCACTAATATAGTGACACATGTTACTTTCTATAAAACAAAAACTTTTCCAAAACAACTTTTCTCTTTTTTTCAAAAAAAACTTTGTTTTTAAACAACTTTTTCTCTTTCTCTATAACTTTCTATAAACAACTTTTTCAAAACAAATTTTTCCATTTCCAAATAATTTCTTATTATTCAGGGTAGCTGACACGTGCCACCTTTAGGAGGGGATCGGCCCTCTAAGGGCTTATTCCAACCCTTTGGCGACATGTGTCACCAAACCTTTTCCCAACTCCTTTTTTTAGTCTTTTTTCCAAAAGGTCTTTTAAAAATTTCTACAAAGTCCGGAGTCATATTTTTCTATACCAAAAGGGTTCCCATAAGCCAAAGATGATTCTGGGCTCCTGCCTATACAAAATTGGTTCTGGTTCCAGGTGTTTCACAAAATTGGTTTTGGTTACCGGTGTTTCACGAAATTGGTTCCAGTTACCAGTTGATGTCAGCCGAAGTGGGTGCGAAAATTGGGTGTCTACAGCTGGTATATATGACTTACTAACTTTTGCTACATTATTGAATGCATTAGGCATTTCATTAGCTATCTTTTGGAGCTGAACAATCCTCTGCACTTTAATTTCAGATTGATTAGTGTGAGGATAGAGATGAGACAAAGTTGGTGTATTCCAATAGAGTTCACATCGTTCTTCAGGCAGTTGATTCTTCCCCCTAACGGTGGGAAGACTCTCTCATCAAAGTGACAATCCACAAAACGTGCAGTAAAAACATCACTTGTTAGAGATTCAGAATAAAATAAGGTGAATCAAACCCAACATAAATTCCTAATAGGCGCTGAGAGCCAAACTCTGTGCGTTGTGTAGGTGCAATGGGGACTTGGATAGCACAATAAAAAATTCTCAAATGTGAAATATTTTATTGATGCCCTAAAACAAGTTGTAAAGAAGAGTACTGATGATATGCAGTTAGACGAAAACGAACTAATGCAGCAGCATGTAAAATAGCATGTCCCCATGCAAAAATAGGTAACTTAGTTCTCATAAGCAAAGGTTGAGCAATCATTTGGACACGCTTAATAAATGATTTTGCTAGACCATTTTGGGTGTCAAATGAGCAACAGGGTACTCTACATCAATGCCAACTGATAAGCAATAAGCATCAAAAGTTTGGGATGTAAACTCTGTAGCACCATCAAGACGGATAGACTTGATTAGATAACTAGAAAAATGTGCTCGTAATCTAATAATTTAGGCAAGTAGACATACAAAAGCAACATTGCGAGTAGATAGAAGGCAAACATGCGACCATTTCACAATTGAGGTTGTTCGTTGGCTTGCATTTCAAGTATGTGCTTTTAGAGGTCACGATGAATCGATAAGCTCATAAGATTGTGGCAACTTTATTAAACTACTAAAGTATTTAGCCAAATTGAATGATAAAGTTGATGAAGTTGTCTTAGAACATGCTCCGGGAAATGCAAAGTATACCTCTCCTCTCATTCAAAAAGAGATTTTGCATATTCTTGCTAATAAAGTGAAAAATAGATTCTCGAAGAAATTGGGAATGCCAAGTTGTGTATTCTTGTTGATGAATCACGTGATGAATCTAAAAAAGAGAAAATAGTTATTGTTTTGAAATTTGATGATGGATATGTTTGTGGGCATTTTTTTATGTTCAACATGTTGAAGACACCACTACGTTAATTCTTCAGAACAAAATATCTGATATCCTTACTTGTTACAACCTTCATACTGAAAATATATAAGGTCAAGGGTAGGATGGTTAGGTGTATGGAATGGATTGCAGGCATTATTTCTGAATGATTACCATATTATTATTATTATTATTATTATTATTATTATTATTATTATTATTATTATTATTATTATTATTATATAGGGATGTTATTGTAACTTTTTGCCCCTCAAAATTGGACAAGATAGACATTTTACACAACCATCATCACTTCCTTAAATCTCTCTCCCATGATTTTCTCCATCTTAATTATCTTCAAACGATTTTTTTTTTTGTACTAAAAATTTAAAACTACCAAAATTCTTTTATTTTCTCCATGATATAATATTCTCTCATGATTCTCTCCTCCTTCCCACTGTTTTCTCTATCTCTTAAAGAACACATGCAACGCACGTGCACGATGCTTAATATTATTATTATTATTATTATTATTATTATTATTATTATTATTATTATTATTATTATTATTATTATTATTATTATTATTATTACAACTAATACTATTATTATTAAGTTTGTAGGCATCTAACTCAAAATTAATTGGCAATGAGTGGAGTGGCCTAGGATCTTTATATATTGAGTTGCAAGCAATGTTTGAAAACGACCATTATAACTGTGTAACGGTAGGGGGTCGTTACCATTATAACGGTTTGAGGCATAACTGATATTTGTGTGAATACAGAAAAACAACATAATAACATAAAATAATAGAAAATAACGGACGATATATAGAAAATAACGGTGTTTTAATATTTTAAAAAAGGTTTAGTAAAATAACGTTCTTGATAACTGTTATAATGGTAAAAAATTGGTCATGATAAGCGTTATAACGGTAAAAAATAGTCATTATAGTATAATGGTGATATAGTGCTATAACGAAATGGCCTAACGTTGTAACGGTTGTTATAATCGTTATTACGACCGTTTTTTGAAACATTGGTTGCAAGGATTTTATCTTCCCATGTCAGACTATTCTCAACACGTCCTCTCACGTACGGCTTTATTTAAGCCTAAGAAGTGGAATCCTATTGGGTGGTGTGGAATATGCGTGATCTTTGGACCTATCACGCGTGGATTAGTCTGATACCATATTAAGTTTTTGTTTTATATATTAAATTGTAAGTATTTTCTTCCAATGTGAAAATATTCTTAACAATATTAATAAGAGGAAATTGCCCAAAACCCACTTTTAAAGTTATCAAATACCATTTGCTAAACAAACTTTTATCTTTTGTATAAATACTCATATTTGAAAATTATATATCTATTTACTTCTTACTATCAAAATATCTAAAAACTCTATTTTAGTGCACTTTTTGTTCCAGTTATACCCTTATTTTGTCTTAATCTATCAATATAAAGGTGTACAGGTGGAAGAAAGAGAAAATTTGTTATTTTTTTATTTTCAGAATTTAAATAATTACATCTCTTTAACTAAAAATCAGATTTTGACAAAATTTATATATTTGGAAAGCATTCATCGAGATCTTCGAAAGGATATCAGTCAACAATTTCTTTTCATAAATAAAAAATTATTACGAGTTTTTTGCAAAAATATTTTTGCATATTATTTTTAATAACATATTTCGATAAAATTTATATATTTAGAAAGAACTAGTCGAGATCTTCCCTTCTTGTTTTGATGGTTTTTATTTTTTGAAGTATGAAAATTCGAATTTGTAGTTAAAAACGTGCTGAAAATATTTTTGCATGTTTTTTGTCAAAGTGGTAGTTTGTTTATATGTGCAAAAATATTTTTGCAAGTGTAAAAATATTGTAAAATATTTTTAAAAATAGTTTTTAGCAATAGATTTTGACGAAATTCATATATTTCAAAAGCACTCTTCATGATCTTCAATTATTCTTTTGCTAGTTGAAGCATGAAATTTTAATTTTGATCCAATTTAGATAAAAAAAATTACTTAAAAACATAGTTTTATGCTATGTAATTTTGTTAATATTTATTTTAGTAGACTAGTCTAATTTCGAAGATCTCGACGAAATCTTTTTAAAAATATAAATTTTTTTTAGAAAAAAATTTGATTTGTATTTTTAAAGGTATGGCATTTTTTTGTGCAAAAAACAAAATATAAAAAAAAGTAGTTAGTGTAAGTGTGCATCAAAAGTTAAGTATTTATTTGAATTAGTTAGAAGGTAGATATGTATTTACATTTTTTGTTTTTTAAGTTTGTCGCTATTTTAAAATATTTGTATAGGTTTTGGATCAAAATAAAGTGATTTTGGTCATTCCGATAACCAAGAAATTATAATAATATATGATATTTTTTTAGAATGAAACTAGATTATAAATAAAAGAATACTATTACATAACTGTTCATAGGCAGAAAGATCTGTGAAAAGGTTAAAAAAAAAAAGAAGACCAATTGGGTACAAAGCACAAGATTACATCTTTAAACAAAAAGAGTATCCCAATTGAAAACGCAACAGGCGAAAGGAATCTTGATGTCTGAACCAGAGGATGCTGCCCAAAAGTGAATCAATGCCTTAACCTCAATGTACAGCTGATGTAAATCTCTAGATTTTCCTTCGAAGGCTCGTATGTTCCTTTCCAACCAAATCTTCCAAAATGATGTTGCTGGGAAGAATTGCCATAGTAGCTTGTATGTGGTTGAGAATCCTTTTGAAGACCAACCTTGGAACAGTGATAGTATTTTCTTTGGGAAACACCAACTCCACCCTAAATGTGGGAAGACAAGGTTCAATAGATTCGAAATTGTATGACAATGGAGCAATAGGTGATCAGGAGTCTCTCTGCATTTAGGCAATAGAAACACGCATCCGAAAGTTGGTGGCCTCTTTTTTTCAGGTTGTCCAGAGTAAGAATCTTCCCTAATGAAGCCTGCCAAACAAAGAAACAAACCTTTGGAAGAATTTTGGAGTTCCAGATGAAGCTTGCTGGGAAGTCGCATTGATGGCATCCAGCTAGATATTCATATAGAGATTTAACTGTGAATGCACCTGAAGAGGTGAGAGATTAGGAGAAGGTGTCTGGTTCATCGCTCAAGGGAAAAGGAGACGGCCCAATAGCTTGGAGAAGGTCTGCAAGTTGGGGGAGTTCTGTATCTTGTATATCTTGTGTGAACCTAAAATTCCAATCTAAACCGTTAGGATATGATGATGTAAGTTGTTGTATGGATCCTACCTTGGGAGATAAGAACCTGTAGAGGGCCCGAGATACTGACTTTAGGGATTGTGAGCCTGTCCTGATGTCCCACCAGAAGGAGATAGATGATCCTGAGTTCATTTTATGGTTGGTGAGCTTAAGGACTATGGAGGACCGGTAAATTACGCTGCGCCAAATACTATGACTGGTAACTTCTTTCGGGCAGGTGATAGATGGCGATTGGTCAAACTTTTCCTCGATTATTTGAAGCCAAAGTTGGTCTTTTTCCTTGTTGAAATGCCATACACATTTTAGGAGCAAGGCATCATTTACGTGTCGAAGCTTTCTCACACCTAGACCCCCCGCTTTGAATGGCTTGTTATTTTGTTCCCAACTGACCATATGATAACCTATTGAGTCTCCATGCCTAGCCCAAATGAAGTTCTTTATCTGTCTCTCTAGATGATCAATGATAGATATTAGAGCTCTAAAAAGGGAGAAGAAAAAAATCGTGAGACTTGTTAGACATGTTTTAGATAGCATTAAACGACCTACTTTAGAGAGACATTTGGTCTTCCAGTTATCTAACTTCTGGGTAAACCTTTCCAGCACAGGGTCCTAGATAACTTTAGAATTAGGCCGAGACCCTAGCGATAGGCCTAGGTATGTTACAGGGAGGGACGAGTGTCTATATCCCAATCTAGCCCAATCCTGTAAACATATAACTTATCCTATACTTATTAAATTTTTTTTTTGGAAAGCTTACTTGTATACTAGAGACCACCTCAAAGCATTTCAGGGCGCTTAGGACGTTATAGATCTCTTTCCATTCAGCATTGATGAAAAAGATTTGAGTCATCGGCATAATGAATGTGTGAGATGGTTAGGCCACTTTCCTTCACACGGAAACCATTGAACATGCCGATTGCTGATGCATTATCTAAGAAACGGGATAGGCCTTCCATGGCTAAGTCAAATACTAGCGGTGACAAGGGGTCTCCTTGCTGGAGACCTCGAGAACTCTTAAAAGAGCCAAAGGATGATCCATTTATGAGAATTGGAGAAGGAAGCTATCGAGAAGCAAAAGTTCATCCATCTGATCCCTTTTTCTTTGAAATCCATTTTATATAAGATAGATCGGAGGTATGACCAGTGACCACTTGATTCTATCGAAAGCCTTCTCTAGATCTACTTTACAAATCAGACTAGGGACATTTGATTTAATCCTGGAGTCAACTAATTCATTTGCCATAAGAAAGCCATAAAAAATTAGTCTAACTTTAACAAATGCTGACTGTTTAGGACTAACAAGTTTTGGCATGACAAGCTTGAGCCAATTGCCCAAGACTTTAGATATGATTTTGTAGGAGCGAGTAAGGAGACTAATGGTTCTAAAGTCCTTAAAAGATTCAGATTGCTCTTTTTGGGGTATTAGGACAAGGAAAGTTTTATTATGCCTAGCATCAATAGAGTTAGAAAAAAAGAATTCATCTACTAGGCACATAAAATCCTTGTTAATGAGCTCCTAACACTTTTTAAAGAAGGCAATGGGGTACCCATCATGACCCGGTGATTTGTCTGAACTAAAGTTTTGTATGGCTTTGAGGATTTCCTATTCCGTGATACGATTTTTTAGGATTTTTGGTTCCTGTGGAAGTAGAGTTGGAAAGTTTATACCCTCGTCGATAGGAGGTCTAGTCTCAAAGTCCTCATGAAACAGCTCTTTATAAAAGTTAAAGATGTGAGATTTGAGAACTTCCTTATTTGAGGAGAACTCCTCTCCAATGATCAGTTGATGGATATGGTTACTCCTTCTGCGAGCTGAGGCTGTCTTGTGGAAGAAGGGTGTATTCTTATCTCCCAGCTTCAGCCACGTAACCCTGGACCTTTGGTATGCACCAATCTCCTTCATTTTATCTAGTTTGGCGAATTTGACTTTAGCAGCTGCTCGTCGTGAGAGCTCTGAGTTCAAGATATATCTGTCTAGTTCTGTAGCGTCCAGCTCTGCGATGGAGCTTAGTGCATTTTCCAGTTGTTTGGTTAACTTGACAAAAACATTCTTCTTCCATTCTTTGATCTTGTCAGTTAGAGCCACAAAATTTTGCCAAAAAATAGAACTAGGACTACCAACGAAGGAGAATCATTCCCAACAAGTTTTTAAGTAATCTATGAAGTTGGGTACTTCAAACCACATAATCTCAAATCTAAAAGGAGGAGGGCCCCAAGATATGTCATTTGTATGTAGAAGAAGTGGTATGTGGTCTAAGGTGGGGCGAGGTTGAGCAAGCTACAGGGTCCTTGGGAATTTTGCCTCAAAGTCGAGAGGGAAAAGGAATCCATCTAATCTACACATGGTTGGGGGCTCTTGTCCATTTGACCAAGTATACTTAGTACAATTAAGAGGAGGATCAATTAGATTGTAATTGCCAATAAAGGAGGAGAAGTCTTTCATATTTTTTGTGAGACGACTTCCACTTCTTTTCTCGTTACATCTCCTGATGACATTAAAATCCCCACCTAGAATCCATGGACCTCTTGCAAAGGCAAAGACGTCATCAAGTTCAGACCAGAGCCCTTGTCTGAGAGAGGGCCTATTTGGTCCATAGATACTAGTTAGCTACCATTCAAAGTGGTCAATTATGTTTTGGCAGTGGATAGTCATGGAATATTGCCCTTCCAGGACAGTCAAGACTTCTAATAAGTCTTTGTGCCAGAGAATAAGCATGCCACCAAAGGCACCCTCTAATGACAGCAAAATCCAGTCAAAAGTCCTAGGGTTGCAGATTTGAGAGATATCTGCATAGGTGAAGCTTTCCATTTAAGTTTCCTGTAGTAAAATATAGGGGGAACGACGGTTTAGTCCCTTTTGATAGGGAATAATACTGTTCAGTCCCAGCAATAACATTTATGACACTTTAGTCCAAAAAACACGGAAACCACACGCGCGCTTTTAAGAGGACTAAAATACCCTCGCGGTTAATAGACTGNAAATAAGAAGAAAGAAAAACGCACACGAATTAAAAAAAACGATTAAAACATAATTAATTAATTAAAAAAGGATTAAACAGTAAAAAAGAAGTTACCAAAAGATGTTTTAGACAAAAAAAAGATAGCTGGGACCAAACTGTAGTAACACATGGGAAAAAGGACTATTTAGTCGTTTTCTCTAAAATATATGATATTATTGTCAAATCTCTTCACGTTTCCACAAATTGCAATAAAAGGCATGCCTGCTTGCAATTGGTGCCAAGTGCATCCATTCCAATAATGTCCAAAACCGCGCCGTGAAAAGTGTCCACCGTGGGGTATCCTCCATGACTCTTGAGTCTTGAATCAATAAATGTTAAAAGGTTTTCTCTCAAAAAAATAAAATAAATGTTAAAAGGTATGTAGCCTGTAGGCGTAGTACATGGACTTTTCTCATTTGGATGTTTATTAGGAATTGGCCCGCAAGTATCCCCTTTGGTCAAATGACTCAATTCCATATAATTAAGGGTTTGGAATTTTACTAATCACTATGTTCTTGTGGAAGAAGACCTGGACATGATTACGTTAAATTAAGGATAATACTATACTTACTGAAGAATCCTACAGAAAAACCTACAGAACGAAAATTTGATGGTAGTGTGTATTCACACCTTCGTGATTTACGTCATACCCCTTCATGATTTGCATCAAATTTAAAATTGTTCCTTTCTGTAGATTATGTTATAGGTCTTAGTGGTCCATGATGGCCTTTTTATTGATTTTTACGATTGGATCGGTAACCGTAGCACTATCGTTAAATTAATTAGATTATGTTGTCCATGACTACATTACATGTGGAGGGTCCTTAGCTTATTTGCAAATGTTTCAGCTCTCTAGAGTATTGGCAGATGCCAGCAAGTTTAGTTGGTAAATTATGTTCTTGTTAGTGCAAATTTAATTCTGAGAAAAATGTTACAGAACTGTGTATTATAAATCAAGAGCATTCACGTATTTCTTATCATCAATAGTAATGCTTAAAAGTTAGACGATTTTTTCTCTTTTTGATGTTGTTTGTATAATAGCTTTTCTGCATCGTTCATGACGAAGAATTTGTTCGTCTGTTTGTAATTGTGTTATATGTGCCATTAATGATTCTACACTTTTCTTGCACTTTTTTTTATCAGAAAAGAAATTTATTAGAAAAGAGGATAAAAGAATGTACGGAAAGGGAAAGGAAAATTATACAACAGAAGGATCAGTCACCAATGTATCACCATCCTTTAAGTATATCCCAATAAGGTTGGCACATAAGGAATAAATCTTTTACACTTTTCTTGCGTTTTTGTTTATATTTGTAATTGGACACTATTTCCCTTTTATTAGTGTTTTTTATTTTTATTTTTTGTAACTCGAGAGGTGGGTACTAGATTCTTTGAACACCAGACTAATCAATTTACAATGATAGTCATCGGCTGCGTCCCATATATGTCCAATAATTGAGAATATATATATTCACAAGCCCTAACTCCTGACCGGTAGGTGTTGGTGTCATTTCATTAACATTTGTTCATATCCATAATTGTAGCAGCATGTGCATAATGTTCTGCTTGCACATGGTTAAGGTTATCGAATAGCTGTGTCTTACCAACATTTATTTGTAAGACGTGGGCAATGAGTTTTTAATGTTTCTAAGAAACCAAGAAGGATTTTTTTTTTTTTTTTTGGTTTTCTCTTTTATTTTTCCTAACAATTTCAATTAATTATAAAATGTATGTATATATAAGGTATCGAATAACACTAGGTCTTGTGACCCTAGAGTTATCCGAGTATGTGGAATCTACATATAGATGATCTAAAAGTTAATTTTCAGAGAAGATGTTCAACTCACTAGATCAACATTACCAAAAATCAACGCATTCTAAAATTTTTAATTCTATCATCTAATGATTGAAATCTAACAATACAAAAGACATCTAAAATTTATTTATTTATTTTTGTGGAGGATCTGAAAGAGTAGGAGCTCTTAGAATGGGTTGATTTTTTTTTTTTTGATATGATGATTTTTCTAGAGAGAAAAATATCCTCACAAAAAATAAGACCTTAGATCACCATCTTCATGATGTGGGTCACACTAAGGTCAGGGGAGCATGGAGTTGTTCATCCCTTTTTAGACATATATATATACACATGTTCTTTACTCTGGGAATAACTGTGGGGAGAGAGGAAGAAACAAAGAGAAAATCGTAGAAAGGAAGGAAGAGAATCATGAGAATATCATAAAGAAAATAAAGGAACTAGTTAGATGAAAAAATTTGTGGGAGAGATTTAAGGAAGTAATGAGGGTTTAGTGTGTGAAATGTCCGTATTGTCTAATTTTGAAGGACAAAAAATTACAATAATATCACTATATATTTTTTGAAAATAAAATATTTTTAAGAATTTTGAATGTCAAAAGCCTAAAAAAAGACAATTGACTTAATTAATTGTATAGATATATTCCACCTCCTTTGTTGGGAGAGGACATTAGAGTGTGGAAACTAAGCTTGACTGGCTGCTACTCAGTCGCTAATGGTGTGGAGATTCATCGAGAGAAATTTCTTAAGATTCATTGGTCAAAATGGATTTGGAGGAAATGTATCCATCCCAGCAGAAATGCTAACATATAGAAAATACTTTCAGGGTGTTGTGCTACCGACAAGAGACTCCAAGACAGAGGTATTAACATTGCCTCTAGATGCTCTCTATGCTTAAAGAACAACGAAGACGACACTCACCTGTTTCGGATTTGCCCATTTGCTGCCAATATTTGGTCTTGGATTCATGAGTTGTTTGGATTCCAATGGACTCCCCATGTTCAAAATTTTGAAACAGTTACTGCTCATGCTACAACTAGGAGTGTTGCCATTCGCGACCTTTGGGCTGCTGCTATTACAAATGTCCTAACTAAAATTTGGTACCACCGAAACAGTTGCATCTTCAACAATATTCCAAATTCCTCTCGTCGGATTAAAAGTAAGATATTAGCAAATTTCTTTGAATGTTCTATTCTGATGAAAAGCACTACGCATAACAGGGAAGAGGACCTCATGATTTTCAAAAACCTTCAAATCAATCCTAGACCAGCTAAACCCACTAGGGTCTTACAATGCTTTTGGAGTCTTCCTGACCTTGATCAGTT
>MVGT01004424.1:62851-75950 GCA_002174775.1 Macleaya cordata | reverse complement strand
TTTTTTTTTTTTTTTTGGTTTTCTCTTTTATTTTTCCTAACAATTTCAATTAATTATAAAATGTATGTATATATAAGGTATCGAATAACACTAGGTCTTGTGACCCTAGAGTTATCCGAGTATGTGGAATCTACATATAGATGATCTAAAAGTTAATTTTCAGAGAAGATGTTCAACTCACTAGATCAACATTACCAAAAATCAACGCATTCTAAAATTTTTAATTCTATCATCTAATGATTGAAATCTAACAATACAAAAGACATCTAAAATTTATTTATTTATTTTTGTGGAGGATCTGAAAGAGTAGGAGCTCTTAGAATGGGTTGATTTTTTTTTTTTTGATATGATGATTTTTCTAGAGAGAAAAATATCCTCACAAAAAATAAGACCTTAGATCACCATCTTCATGATGTGGGTCACACTAAGGTCAGGGGAGCATGGAGTTGTTCATCCCTTTTTAGACATATATATATACACATGTTCTTTACTCTGGGAATAACTGTGGGGAGAGAGGAAGAAACAAAGAGAAAATCGTAGAAAGGAAGGAAGAGAATCATGAGAATATCATAAAGAAAATAAAGGAACTAGTTAGATGAAAAAATTTGTGGGAGAGATTTAAGGAAGTAATGAGGGTTTAGTGTGTGAAATGTCCGTATTGTCTAATTTTGAAGGGCAAAAAATTACAATAATATCACTATATATTTTCTGAAAATAAAATATTTTTAAGAATTTTGAATGTAAAAAGCCTAAAAAAAGACAATTGACTTAATTAATAGTATAGATATATGTAGTCTTCGAAGTCCAAGTACAAATGAACCTCCTAAATAAATATAAATATAAATATCAATATCAATATCAATATATATATATATATATATATATATACACGATCTCCATGGGTATATCCAACTTTTTGAGCAATTTGTACATCAACTTGACGTTAGTTTCAGCTGTATTCGGAAAACGTTCATCGTACGTAAACTCCACACACTTGTATACTTCTATTAACGGTCGTGGGCGGGGACCGTAGCACCAACTTTAATTTTAGGACACCTATGTTTTAATTCTTCAATTTTTTAATACGACATAGTTTATTTTTAATTTAACATGTCCCTCTAGTCCGAGGTCGTACAAAATTAACCAAAAGGGGAAAATTTTGTTAACTTTTTTTTTTTCATATTCAAGGTATCCCCCCGACTATTTTTTAGGGTGTAAGCAGATTCTTTCATCTACATACAATCAAGTAAAAATTTAATGAAAGTGACCATCAAGAAGATCGAACCCACGATACCCATGTGAAAATCCAAAGGTTTGACCATTTAACCATTCAAAGTTTAATGAATTTAATGACAAAATTAATCTTTACCTTTCTCAAATGATCATAAATCAGTTCTCACACAATTAACAAAGTAAAGCGAATAATTTTAAAAATAAAATTAGAAAATGAAAATTAATTTTTATTTGTACTTCATATTAAAAAGTCTTAAATGAAAGTTATGTTTATTATCTACAAAAAAAAAAAATCCTTTTCAGAATATTAACAGGTCGGTTTTTATATTGATGGTTAAACTATCTTGAGTTGAAACCTGTGAGACAAATTTAAATTGGTTCTGATGTAGGTAAATTAGTATAATTAACTGGAACGGGGATAAATAGATAACGATTTCCAGTTCTGTTAAACTATCAAATACTTGGGCCCCCAATTAACTGACATAGCAAACCAGCTCTATGTACCAATTCCTCAGATACCAAAGCACCCAAAATCATTACCTCTTAAAATATAACAATTCCGGTTCTAGTATTTAAATATGTGGAACGAAGAGAGTAATTAAGAAGAGTTATTGAGTACTTAATGTGATATCCTATCTAAATCAGTAATACCTAAGCTCTTACGGGAGTTGTTTAACATTAAGTACAGCTAGTTAATTCTCTAATTTACTTGGTAGTGTAAATCAGAGGTGTGCAGTACTGTTCTGGAGATCGACTAGATGGGTATTCTAAGAGATCCTGATAGAGTGGTGATATCCCCCATCCGCAAATACACTGGGGGATATCCTAGGGTTTTTTTTCGGTCAAACTAAAGTTTGACCAAAATTTGAGTACATTTGTTCTTGGGGGAATCCTCCCCATTTATAATAAAATATGGTGAGCTATTTTATCCCCACCCTACAAATAAAAATACACCCAACCATCCTCATCTTCATTTTTTCCATCACTACCTACACCACCACTATTACTACCACCACCACTATGCCACAGAGAGAGAACAAAGAGAAAGCGACCAACATAGGGATCGAGAGAGAAAGAGAGAGATCAAGAGGAAATAGAGATGAAAAAAAGGGAGAGAAATTTTTCTGAAATTTTTCAGATATATCGATAGTTGCCGGTTGGTGGAGGTCCTCAAATATTGTAAAAGATATTGAATCACAATATATGGAGATAATCCTACAACTTTTTATCATTTTTTTCTAATTTATTCTTTTAAAAAAAATAAGAATGCAACTGCAAGTTTCGCTATATGTTTCGGACCTTTACGACCTACAACGAAAGCTAATTTTAGTTCCCGATGTCCATGACAAAATTATTATCACTGTTTATATAGTCTGAAACCTATATATAGGTTCGTTTTCCATAGACTGAAACCCATTTAAAAATTAGCCAGGAAAAACCCTTCATCTGACTATTTTTAATTAGGTTTCGAACTAGGAAAATCGAAACTTCTATGTAGTTTCCGTTTTGATAGTTCGCAACCTGAAGGGAATTGCGATTTTCATAGTCCGAAATCTAAAAAGTGCTTCTCCTGACTAGTTTTTTAGATTGGTTTCAAACTATGGAAACTGTAAATAAGCTTCGTTGTAGGACTATGTAATCCAAAACCTCAGTTTGACACTAAAAATGAAAAAAAAAAAACCAAAGAGAGATCAAATGAGAGAGAGAGAGAGGGAGTCAAAGAGATCGATTAAGGGAATCTCTTCTTTCTCTCCCTCATTTTTTCTTATTTTTCTCTTTCTTTCTCTCTTTCTTTTTTTTTATCTCTCTCTTCTTTCTTTCTGCTAGTGCTGGCGAGATTTGGGACGTCGGGGGTGACGATGGATGACATGGTGGCTATGGCGGTGGAAGAAGCTGAATAGTTTTCTTTTTGATAATTCTTTAAAATGTTTAAAAAATTATTAATTTATTACAAATGGGTAAAGATATCTCTTAGTGTATTGAGGGGATACTCCAAAGTGCATTTTAACAACATGAGGGCATCTCCCAGTGCAGGATATCCCCCAATGTATTTGAGGATGGGGGATATCACCACTCATCCTGATACCCTAGTTAGCAAAAACAAAGTACAATTAGTTAATGCTCATATGTTATGTAATGCTATTGCTACTTAAAACTTGAGTTCATCAAATGCAAAATATATTGTTCGTTAAATAATGAATTTATAGTTTTTTTAAAAGAGAACCTCAGCAGAGGAAGAGTAAGCTTTGGTGGAATATAAATGTGCTCTAAATGTGACTCGAATTGAATTCCTCAGCTACTAAAGCCTTCTCCATCAGATATGGACGAAGATGAACTCCTGAGAATGAATGATTGCTACCTTAGAGCATCTCCAATACAATGTGGATGTGGTAAAAAATAGATGCTACGTAGAAAAAATACACATTTCTCTAAATAAAAACTCCTCAAATGCTAATGTGAAGACCCTTTGTCGCTACTCCTCTTTGACTTAGCAATGGAGGGTTTATCTAGATTTCTGAATAATGCATCCTTTCTAGGTAAATTTAACGGCTTACTCTCTCAAAGAGTCAGGAACTATAATCTCCTATTTGCATTATGCTGACGACTCAATTTTTTTCATAAATGCAGAGTGGGAATAACAATATAACCTACTTAGCCTGCTCAAATATTTTGAATCAGTCTCTAGGCTTCGCACCACTCTCTCTAAGATAAAACTTAATGGCTCGGGGGATGTACCGAATTTGCACATTTAGGCAGATAGACTTGGTTGTGGAACTGATACAATTCCTTTCTCATACATTGGCCTCCCTTTGGGAGCAACGTCTAGATTTAAGGCCATATGGGACCTAGTCATAGAATGATTCAATCAGAAACTTGATAACTGAAAACACAAATGCATATCTAAAGGTGGCCGCATTACCCTTATCAAAAGTGTCATGTCTAATCTTAAAACTACTTTTTCTTAATTTTTAGGTCTACAAAATCCATCACGGTCTGCTCGGAAAAGAAAATGCGAGACTTCTTGTGGACGAAAAAGGGATACCATCTCGTCAAATGGAGCCAAATCTGCACATCTCTAGATTGAGGAGGATTGGGCATAAAAAACATACAGCTCATGAATACAGCTCTTCTTGCCAAATGGGGATGGCGGTTCTCAAAAGAAAAAATTCATATGTGGTTCATCATAATAAAAGAGAAGTATGGGTCATCACCCTCCCATTGGTTTTCTGAATCAGTCAAGACCATATACAGGTACTTTTGTTGGAGACATATAATGGCATATTTCAATGCAACATAGATATCATTCACCTTCACAATCCATGCAGGCACAAAAATGTCTTTCTGGTATGACACATGGTTAGAGTCGATGACCCTGAAGAACATCGCCCCATCCATTTTCAAAATCTCAAACTCGAAGGAAGGGACTATCTCAGACCACGTCATTCATTCCCCACAAAGCAATGATTGGAATCTGACTTTCAGCCAAAAACTAAGAGATGTCGAAATCTAAGAACTCATATCACTCCTACTACTAATTGGCATGCATCCCCCCTCAGCTGGACCCTCACCAAGATATCATGGCATGGTCACACACCAAAACCGGGCACTATACAATAAAGTCAGCCTATGACTTCCTTGTGGGAGAAGGTTAAGACACTTTTCCGAGAGATTTCATATGGAACCACAAAATTCCCCCCAAGATCAGTTTTTTCTTATGGACAGTTTACTACAGCAAGATCCTCACCCTCGATAATCTTAAAAAGAGAGGACATCATTTGGCTAATGCATGCTACCTATGCCTTCAACATGAGGAAGCATCCAATCATATCATCCTTTACTGGTCATTTACCCCTAACATATGGGCAGAAATACCTCCTACGCACGGATGGTGTTGGCTATTCCCGAGTTCTTTTGATCGAGCTACTATCCTATGGTTGGAAAGCACGAGGCCTCTCTGAAATGGATAAGAGAATCTGGAATTTTATCCCAGCAGTAATCGCTTAGTGTGTTTGGGCAGAATGACACTTACAAATCTTTGACAATAAGGTGTCAACCACATGGTCTCTAGCGATCGAAATAAAAACTCTGCTTCATTTTTAGGTTTCGAATACTTATCAATCTTACTCACTACTTATATTTATTATTGGGATTATCTTTTTGTATAGCTTAACTCTGGAGTTTGAGGATGATTTGTATGATAGATCACCTGTACAGTAGGGTCTCAAATCTCCAGATCTCTTCTTTCTCCCCCTTACTTGTAATTATTCTTAGGTGTTGTTAAAGGAGTTCCTCAAAATGCTGGGGTGGATGGACAATATTGGGGGTGGGGGTGGGGGTAGACCACATTGTTTAAGTTGATTGGGGGGATGGTCATCTAAAAACAGACTGATATTTTTCAACCCAACCCCAAAAAATACCCCAACTCTTAAAAATACCCCAACCCAAAAAAAACCCAAACAAAAATACACCCACTATCCCCACACCTCTGGTCACTTCTTCGACTTTCTTCTTCTTTTTTCTTCTTCATCTTTCTTTTTCTTTTTTTTTCTTCTTTCTTCTTCACAGTCTTTGTCCCCTCCATTTCTCTCTCTCCTCCCTCTTTCTCTCTCTTCTCCCTTTTTCTCGATTCTCTCTCTCTCCCTCTCTCTCCCTCTCTGTCTCTCACCTTTACCTCTCTAGATTTGAAAAAAAATTCAGATTTAGAATTTTTTCCCCTTTTCAGGTGGCTGGCAACGGTGGCAGTGGTAGATGGCGGTAGATAAAGAAGAAGTATTCGGCGGTGGAGGTGTGGTAAAGATGATGGTGATGTTGGTAGAGATGGGTGTACTATTTAATTTTAGTGGGATGCATAAAGAGGAAAAGTGGGTGTTAGGTTAGTTTTTCTACACACCACCCCTAGTAAAAATGAGTAATAATTTAGTTGAGGAAAAGCCCATTTAACTTGTCCATCCCCCAAACATTTTGAAGAACTCATTTATCAGCATCCTTATTTATTCCTTAATATTATCTTTCCGTTCATGCTCAAAAGAAAATTGGTGGAATTGAAAGATGTTGGCCAAGTTGGGTTGTAAAGGCTCTATGCAAAATACTTGGGTGGACTTATTTTGATTATGTCTGTATCTCAGCTTAACCCTGATAACTCCTCTGTAGTTCCTTTTACTTTTGATATTATATAGTTGGTCGTTTTCTTACAAAAAAATCCCTCAGCTACACAATTTACTCTTGTTTAATTTCACTCCTTTCCTTTTTTCAAGTGCAAATTTAGTATAGAGCATTAGAGCCATTATACCCATAGTTGACGAATCCGATGGCATGGTTTTTAGCTAATAGGCCACACTCAAAACACTGCACAAATTACAAACATGCTTTCGTACTATCTAAATGATTTGTGAGAAATGTATTCCCTTTTTACGACAATAGGTACTCCGTGACTCTTTTGATAAAGAGCAATGCTACTCAACTAGTCAGCTCCTCCTAAAAATTAAGGAACGACCAAATGAGGTGGCATTGCAGTGCAGTGGTACGTATAGTTAAAACCAAGTCTTAAATGCAATTGCCGGTGTAATTCAATGCCAACTAATGCGACACTTTTTTGAGAGCATTATATATGTACTTTTGGGAGGGCGCATTTTCCTTTTATAAAATCAATCTCACGTTTTATATGTCAAAAAAGAGGTTTGGAAACAAAAACAAAAGCACTAGTAGTACAGCTCCATGAGAAAGAAAAAGTTAGGGGTCCCTGCCAGTAAAAGAAATCGTTTGGGATTCACAATTGATGAACCTATTTTGTTTTGTTTTGTTTTTCCTTATTCCTAAATAATGGAGTGATGGATGGACCACTGTTTACATAAATATCTTCATCCTTTAGCCTATGTCCCACTAACATCTTTTTAACATACAAATTTTTTTTTTTTCAAAGCCTTGATATAAGAAGTCCCAAAATTGGTTGATCTTAGCTGTATTTCTCTTTTCTCAATGGTCATTCACTGCTCAAGAAATAAACCCACCTATTAGAAATAAATATAGCCATAGATTTCAATACCCTAAAATCTAGGGGCTCTTATAATCTTTACCACCCATGCTTAAATCCAATCATAATTTTGTATGTATATGCAATAAGAGGTGTTTTATTCGTAGCTTCATTTAAAAACCATAAAACACATTAACAAGGATGATCTAAAGGATAATTTTTTATGAGATGACCTCTTTATCGTGAGATCATCCTCATCAAAAATCGGTATAACCCGTTTTAAAATTTTTAATTCACTCAAATCAATGTTTAAAAATTGGAAAAATTTAGATTTATTTTTAAATGTTGATTTCCAATCAACTTTTGATGAGGTTTAAAGTCTTAAAATAGGGTATTTTTCGGTGAGGATGATCGATATGAGCTTGGTGCTCAATGAATGAGCGGTTATTTTCTCTCTTTATTTTTTCTCTTTTTCAATCTTTTTTAGATGATTATTTACTAGGGGAGATGGATCCCTTAATTCCTCCCCTAACGATTTAAGGGATCCATTTTACCATATCCTACTAGACTTGCCCTATAGCGAACTGTTAAGGCAAAGAATTGGTATTCAAATATTATTTAGATGAGCATATTCGTTGTATGTGTAATATTGAAGATGTCTCTTCAAGTATTTGGATTCATGAAATGCTAATGTCAAGCCTTTTCTTTAGTTGGATTACCCGTCCCTCACTCAATTGACTTTCTTCATTATGAATCCGACCCTCACCAAAACTTAGGGTTCCTACCAATTTATATATAGAGTTTTAGTCATTAGTCATTGTCAATAATTTTTTCCTAAGAACAGCATAGAGATAATCAAAATATTAACTTTTTTGTGTAGATGATTTCCTAAGCATATTAATCATACGCGGGTTTTCTACTTAGGATTAAGAATCCTCCCATTTGTTCAGAGCTTGGATGATTATCTAATAATTATATCAATTTTATAAAATTGCAATATATTATGAGCCTGATCGAGCTAAGTAATTAGATTTTTGTTCCTCTTTTAGACAATTCGGTCTTTTGAAGAGAACATTAATGAAAATATTTATCATTTAGTATTAGAGCAGACATCACATTTTAAATTCAATCATAAAAAAAACGTTTTAAAAAGTTAAAATACGGAAGGGATAAAAAGCTCTGAGTAGGGGGCCCTCATGTAAAGAAGTTGACCCAAAAAGGATATGGGTACCAAGTGGGATCCATCAACTAGCCCGCCGTGGACGTCGACTCGAAAGCGTAGTGGATTGTTATGTGCCTAATTAAACAAGTAGATCTTATGCTCATCGACAGCATGATAAGTCTTTGAAGGACTAATGAGTCGAGAGATACTTATCTCAATGTCATTTTCATACAAACCGCAGCATGAGTGGAAAGTACACAAAGAACAAAGTTGCATTCTCCACGGGTAAGACAAAATTTATAACATATTTAAAGGTTTCACATGTACATTATCGCATAGGAAACCGATGTTGCCTATAATTATATACGTTAATTGAGCCACTTGTTTCATTCTCACCAAGCCCTAATTTTTAAAACAATTTGTACATAATAAAATATCATGCATCTTTATTCTTTTTAGAAAATGCTATTCATTTCGCATTTTTTAGTATAATATTCATGACTTTGACTTGAATGTAGCAAATAAGAGCATCCACGATCGCAAAGAAGTCGGATGTAAATTTATCAATTTAGATATATGCAATGGTAAAAATAAATAAAAAATAAAGTGAAATTTAGAGTGTTTGCATACCAGCTTAGCTTGTCAATTGTCATCTTAACAATTATTAAGATGGATTTTCAATTATAGCCGTGCATGGAAGTATCACCACGCCTAACGATGGGCAGCTCTCAATTGTCACGCTCCCAACTATGGTTAGGTTTTTCTTTTAAAGAAAACTTAATGGTTAAGATTGGGCAGGTTGCCAAATTCATGCCCAACCTTTCCAAAGTTTCAACTTTTGCTTAAACAAATTTGGCCTATGATGTCGGAAAGGATATGCTTACGGAATTTGCAATTTTGGACCTTCACTACTATAGATGCTCTTAGAAAGAATCTTCCCGTGGTCTTTATTTGATATTTGGAAACTTAGATTTAGGTTTTCTCTCCTCAGAATCTGCATTATGAAGAGATCATTTGAATTTCTTACTCGGGCACCAAGAGCATAGTATAAGAGGAGTGTAAGAAAAATTGAGGGTAACAAACAAGTAATAACTTGGGTCTAAAAATCTAGACCCAAGCTATTATTGGCTTAATATACACATATTATTCATTCTCATATCAGTCGCAATTACAAGTGATATTTTTTGTTTACCGGGTCTCCATCATCTGGTCTTCTTCCATATAAAAACAAACCACATTTAAAACCTTATTGACACTCCATAAAGCAAACTTAGTCCTCAAAAACAGGGCACCACCAGGACCTGCCTGAAAATCAACCAACTGAGGGTCTCTGATTTTGAGGGTCAAGTGTACCTGAAAACCAGATCACGTGTCCAGATACATCATCTGCAAGTCTGAAGTCCGAAATGAAAAACCAAAAATCTAATTACCTATGAATTCTCAAATCTCAACAGAGCAACCCGACTGAACAAACCCAGAAAACTCGTCAGGAACATCGATCCTCTCCAATTTACCATTTTGCCCTTGCACCAGAAAGAACCCTTGTGGGGCTCCCTGGTATGTCACTCCAGTCACAAGAGTCGTCTGATTTCCCAATTCCACGGCACACGCTCCAACTCGCACCGCCGAGTCCAACTCGCTCCAATTAACCAAATTCCCATCTTTCCCAACACCGACACATGCCCTAGGACACTTGCCCACCGTCCACGCGTCCTCAACTCGCTTCCACTCACCCGTTCCGAGTTGATATGACTCTGCGCTTCCTTCAAATCTCCCTTGATGATCCGTACTATATCCACTAACAACCCAAAATTCGTTCCCAATAACAATCCCTTCGCATTCGTCTCGTTCTTCACTCATCTGAGTCAACTCGTCCCACTCGTCCTTCCTCAAATCATATGCCCAAGCCGATTTCAACGCGTTCTTGTTCTCATCGTGACCACCAGCGACAAAAATTTTCCCATCTAAAGCTGCTGAAGCAAAAAAAGACCGTTTCGATGGCATATCCTTACCTTGTTTCCACCGCCGAGTTGTGAAATCGTAAATGAACAGATCGGTAATCGGATTCCAACTCGCTGGGTCCCATCCACCCATGACGATGAGTTTACCTTCCACACTTGATAATTGGGAGAACAATGGCAACCCATCTGGGTATTTTGGAACCGGGTCGATTAGTTCCCAAGTTCCACTCGCTGAGTCGAACATGGCGACTCCATATGACGGTGGTCCGGCTGGTTTTATTCCTTCCGAGTTGGTTGGAACCGGAAGCGACTGAACTAAACAAGCTACCTGGTGTGTCTCCCCAGCTTGCTTTCTGTGGAAATAAAATTCTCTGCCTTCGAGAAGATCTTTCCACCGTCGACAAACTCGGGCGGAGACTCGGTGGGCTGTGTAGTCTAACCGAGTCAAGCACTCAAGACCGATTTCTTCTGGTAGACCAGGAATCAGTTCCATCTCTACACACTCTCTCTAAAACTTCTTTCACTGGAAAAGAAAGTTTTGAAAAGTTCGGCTCTCTAAGTTTGGTATTTATAGGACCATTTACAAGTTGACAAAACAAATGACGGACACTTGTCATCAATAGGTTGGACTGTAACTTATGTCAGACATAATATCAACTTGTCAAAAATATCAGAGAAATCCAACGGCGCAAAATTACTGGATAGTGAAAAACAGTGTGAATGACGTTTGACAGGTCGTTCTGAAGAGGATAAGGGATGCTTACGTGGCAATCGTTGGGGGTTTGGATGTTGACAAAGTGGGTCCTACGATGTACCCTTATGTTTCGTCCAACCAAAATCAAAGATTTGAGTTCTGAGGGATGGGGATAAGAGAGTAATGCTACTTAGCTAGCCGACCACATTTATGGGACCACATGTTGATTATGTGGCTTATATGTTTTAGAATAATGCTAGTAGTAATTTTAGGATGAGGTGGTAAGATCTGCTTCAAACTTCGAAAAAGTGAAAAGTAACTTTACACAAGCAAATCTTACTTGAAAAAGTAAAAACCAATTTTACACAAGCACATATTGTCACCTCATCTTTAGAATCATCCTGAGTAAATGATTTAATTCCTGACGAAGATGACTCCTCATTATGTCTATCATTTTATGGAATTCTATGGTTGCAAAACTCTTAACACTATACAAAAATTAAACCTTAAAAGGAATGGTTCAAAAATAAAAATTTAATCCTAAAATGAATGGTTCAAATATTTAATATGTAATGTGTGCTTTAAAATTTTAGAATAATACAATTTTTACGAGAATAATTTAGATAGTTAATAAAAGCCAGGACCAAAAATTAATCTTTAAATTATTTTTATGTGGGCCCTCGCAAGCCACATGGTCAGCATGTGGTCTAAAAAAAGATGGTCGATCTAGCTAGCGTTACCCTGGGGATAAGGTCTTTTATTTTGATGAGTTGGAATTCATTCATTTTTCTTGGATAAGTTTTATCAAAAGCTTTGGTAAGATTTTTTTATTGTCGTTGTATATCTTATAATTATAGTTTACTCTTTAAAGAATGTGGGACGCACTGTTGGATGTGGGACCCACAGTGGATCTGGGCCCACTATGTTTGAGATAAAAATGAAAAAAAGAAAAAGAAAGGCGGGGTCACTACGTTACCGATATCACGTGGTGGTCATGATAATGGTGCTTTTTATACTGGGTGGAAGTATCTATTATTGAGAAGAAAGAACAAATTATGAACAGACAATAAAGTTTTATTTTATTTTTTTAAATTTTTTTTTCGACACTCCTTCTACTTTTCCGATTGTTTTTTAATGGCTATCTTGACATGGCCCCATTGTCTTTAAAAATTAGTAATAAACCGTAAAGACATTTGTTTTCTACCCGATTAATGCACCTCAAGAGCAAATAGCCGTAGGATATGTAAATCTGCGGCACATAGACTATAAATGAGTAAAAATCAAATCAGTGAAAATCTCACGATTATACGCTCCACACACAAGAAGAGTGAAAATTAACCCGGACCTATCTATAGCTAGGTAATGTAAAGAAAATGAGTTTGTGGGAAATCATTTTGATTTTAAAATATTATTTACATGACTCTAGATTTTAGCACTCAAAATTTAAGAGATGTCAAATTAAGCATATACATAAAGTTAAGATTTAACCTCAATTTCACGTACGATTTAACTTTCCAGCCAAGCAACTTGAGGTTTTTAAAGTTTAGCTCAATTAGTATGCAATCAGCATGTTTTTAGGTCCTGATAAAAAATAAAAAAAATGTTTTTAGGTTAAATTTATTATTTTTTTAAAAAAATTGTTGTCTATGATAAAAGTGAAAACACTGACCTAATATTAAATTATTTTTTTCTCGTAAGTAACCCTAAGGTGCGCCTAAAAAAAATCCAAACTGCATGTTATCAAAACTTTAAACTTAAAATTTGCATGATATTAATATTTTATGGTTGTTGTTGAAGGACTCTTAAAAAAAGTTAGGGGCTCTCAAATATGTTTTTTTTATGGGCTCTGAAAATATAATAACTCCAAGGAGACGCAAAATTTTCAAAAGTAAGGATACTTGGATGAAAAGCTTCCGATTTTATTTGTGCTATATTTTATCGATTGAAATAGATCTATTAGCCCTATACATATAGGGATGGCAAAAATCCTCACGGATCAGGGTCCCTGCGGGGATCCGCCCCTAATGGAGCGGGGATGGGGAGAAAATTTCATCCCCACCTGGGGACGGGGCAAGGAC
>MVGT01004424.1:28280-62459 GCA_002174775.1 Macleaya cordata | reverse complement strand
AATAATAATAATAATAATAATAATAATAATAATAATAATAATGAGGGCCTTTAATTATCCAATATTAGAATGGCCAATGTGTGTCAATGATGTTGTCCACAAAAAGATGATCAAAGAGTGCGAGGACCATCTACTCGCTATAAAGATGATCCCCACGTAAAATCTTCTAAGTTCTAAAACTTCAAGCCCAATTAAAATTTGGTCTAAAATTATCAATAAAAATAGATGGCTCATAAATCGCCCAATTATGCGAGATTAGAAGTGTTATAAAGATGTGATTTTTAATTTGTTAGGATGATCTATATGGTGAATAGATCATTATCATCGAAACTCAGCCATTAGATCATCTCTTTTTCAGCCCTACAACATCTTGGGCATACAATATGCACTCAAAATACAGGACAAATTAAGGTATCCCTCCATAATAATAATAATAATAATAATAATAATAATAATAATAATAATAATAATAATAATAATAATAATAATAATAATAATAATAATAATAATAATAATAATAATAATAATGAGAATAATGGGTATTTTGGACGTGCATGAATGTATATGAGAAAGTTCAATTAAATTATTCCTTTCAAAAAAAAAAAGTTCAATTAAATTATTGGAAGTTTGGTACTTATCCAGTTATCCTGTTAAGAGTCCAAAGTCGAAAATGATCGATCAATATAAATGGGGGGCCGGTGATTTATAAAATAGTGAGATCCTCCATGTAACATGGCCAGCCAATTTGTATGCCCATCCATCAAAATCTTGCCTCATCACCACCATCTGTAGCCCCTTTTCCTTATTTCTTACGTTATTAAATGCTCTACTTAATGTTAGATTTGGTTTACATCCGTACGTGGGCCCACGTGAAGGTGTTAAATATGTATGATGAGAATTTTTTTTATTTTTTATTATTATTATTATTGATAATAGGCTAAGAAAGCCGGGGGAGGGCCCTGCCGGCCAGATCATCAAACTTAACCGGCATTAACCAACCACACCATGGTTCGCCGACTCGGATTCGGTGGTCGACTCGGTGGTGACCTAGTCCGAGTCAGGACCGATTCGTACCGATTCAGGTCTAAGGTAAAAAAAAAAAGGAAAAAAGAAAATTAAAAAACCCGAGTCAACCGAGTTGAACCTGCCGAGTTGATCCGAGTCAGACCGAGTTGGACCAAGTCAGATCAAGTCACCCACTATTGTTATTGTTTTGTGCCAATAGTAACAAATTTAAATTTTAAAAAAAAATCTTAAAAAAAGTAAACTCTGTCGAGTCAACCTCAACGAGTCAACCGAGTTGACCGAGTTAAAGCCGAGTCAAGACTGACTCGGCCGAGTCGAACCGAGTCACTGACCAACTGAGCCTGGTGTTGTATAGTTAGATAGGACTCCACCGAGTCCGATTAGAGTCGGCCGAGTCGTGCCTGACTCGGCCGAGTCGGCGAACCATGAACCACACCCCCTCAAACCTCTCATTAGCCATTCTCTTAGCTAAACAATAAACAATAGCATTACTCTCCTTGTATATATGGACGAAAGAGATGATCTCAATAACATCGGCCAGCTCCAGAAAATCTTTCAGCACACAAGAGAAGTAAAGAAGATCATCTTCACAATTATTACCTAATTGCGTACGGGAACCACAAACAAGTCCAGTATAGTGGAGCCACGTTGAAGCCAGGAGGGACCATGACACCCCCAAGCTTCTAATTGTATATTGTTAGATTCATGAGTTCCCTCTTTGGGTTTGTCAATTTGCGTGTTAAGTCAAACTCAATAGGTCTTTATAACTTGAGTTAGAGTTAGCGAGTCGTCTCCATAATCTGGTCATTAAAGATTAAAGAAGAAGGAGATTCGGCTTGCAGAAGAGCCCATACTCAACACCACCGAAAAACATTTTAGGATGGTAAGTGACTTAGATACCTAGTATCATCATATGTGATTAGTTTCATTTAATACCATAGGTAAGTTGTCCTACATTAAATGAAAGTTCTATGGTAAACCTCATAATCTTTTCATAGGTTGGTTAATTTTGATATCATCCTTTTGATTTCGAAACCAAGGCTTTGTGTGAAAATAGTAACATTTGATTTCGATATCAGATATTTGATTTCGAAATGAAAAGCAAAGTTAGTTCGATAGACTACTTTAATTTCGATACCACCTTGTTGCTTTCGAAATGAAGTTCGATCTCTATCCTGGAAAACATAAGAGCTTGCTTCCGATAGGAACATTTTGGTTTCGAAACCAACATGCCAATTGTTGGAGCAAAAAAGAACACAACTAATATCAGCCCTACATGTGGCAACTCAATACAATTGATTTCGTAAGGAGGTCATCAGGTGATCAACTCAACTCACCTCAGCTCTGCCATCCCAGGTCAGCTCATCATCAGGTGGACCCACTAGCCTAACTCATTAAGTAAGCTCATCACATCAACTCATTAGGTAAGCTCATCAGCTCAGCTCACCTGCTCAGCTCACTTGCTCAGCTCACCTGTTCAGTCGACCTACACAGCTTGTCAGCTCAACTAGGTTCAGATAAGTGAGACTGAGTCCAACTTCGTACGCATGTTAGATGACGTAACTTAGTCGTTCCGAAGAATCTGGGATTTGATCTGCTTAGCAACAGATTGATTAGCTGACCAGGTCGAGATCACGTGCTCTAGATATCTCGCACTTGAATCTCAACAGAAGTAGAAGCTCATCTATAAATAAATGAGATACCCATGAGGTAAAGGCAATTAATCTCACCTACTTCTCCCTACTTGAACTTTTAACTAACTTGATCGTCGGAGTGGTAACTCTGCAGGTCCACAAGTCTTCCTCAATAAGTTGTAAGAAGCTCGTCACCATAGAAGTATTATGAGAAGAGTTCTCGATTTGATCTTCGTCGTTCCCTTATTTTTCTACTTCATACCAGTCTAGAAGACAGACAAGCTTGCTTTCGATAGAAAACTTGTTTGTATCGAAATCAACACGAGAAATCTTGTTTAGAAGTTGCTATAATTCAAATACCTGTTTGAATGGGATTCCTAACCGACCTCAATTTGTTTTAGGAGTTTCTTAAACATACTTGGACGACTTATACCTCTATAAAATGATTATGTTAACCCTAATTCTTATATTCCCACACAATTCAACAACTTGGAGTTTACATTTATACTTCTAACTTCCATGCTTGTTGAAGAAGACTAAATCCTTCCAAACTTAGTCTTTCCAATCTCTGTGTTTAGATTTCATTATGTTATAGAGATTGAAATATTCAGTTCTTGTTCTTAATTATGCATATTAAGAATTGAATAAGTCAATACTTTGTTTTAAAATTTTTGTTTCCGACTTAGTTTAGAGTAAATAATTTTAAATTGTAGTAGGTTTTATCCCTCTCGTTAGTTATACACTTTCGGTTGGATTTGACAACTGTAGGGACATTAAATTTCATATAGAATCATTTTCACAATTTTGTACTTGTGAAGGCACATTTTATAGGTACCCCGACATAAATTAAATTAAATATTTTGCATTTTGGTCTATAAAATAGTAATAATTGATACTATGGCCACTATAATACAAAAATCTTGGCTCCACCTCTAAAGTCTGAACAGGTTCAAATGGAGTGTAAGAAGAAGGTTAAACATGTAATAGGTTTACGAATTATGATTGCACTTTGCAATTATTAAGAACAGGGCCGTCTCTGAGATTCAGGGGCCCGAGGCGAGCATGTAAAATTGGGCCCAAATATATTAACTATCCGACGACTTGCCGTTTTGGCTAAGTTCCAATTAGAGAGCAAAATAGATGAAATGTTGCGGTTTTCACTATGTTATTAATTAGCGAGAGATAGACAATAAGTAAAAATTTATGGTTATGGTTTTTTTTTTTTTTTTTCAAGAGTACAACTATTTTACTGTTGAAGATGAGAAAAAGTAGAAATACAATATGCACTGACAAAGAAGAAAAATACTCAACTTTTTGTGAGTTATATATGTCATGAAATTTTGTGTTAAAAAGTATTTTTTCAGAGGTAGTCTTAGGCCTGAAAATTTTAACAAAGAAAATTTCTACTGCCACTCAAACTTTCCTTTTCTAACACCAATTTAATGCTTACACCCCGCTTACAATAGACTATGGGCAACTTGAAGATAATTTAAAAGACTGATTAGTGAGAATGATCTCCTCGTTATGTAAATCATATTCACAAATATCATATCATTTAATATTTCTAACTTAATTCAAAGTTGGTTGAATACTCAAAACAAAAACAAAAAACAAAAAAGGAAAAAAAAAAAAAAAAAAAAAACAACAACAAAAACCCCTTATGGATTTATGGGATAGTGTAAACACCAATGGAGTGTTAAAAAAAATACTAGGGTGGCAATAGATTTTCTATTAACAAATTTTTGAATTCTCTAATAGTATGTTTACATGGGAGATTTTAGGTAGGAATTTGGTAGGGACTGGGGATTTCGTGAAAAACTTGTTAGAAATGATCATGTTATAAATCTAACTTTTTTTCCACCAAATCACTAGTCCCTAAAAAATTCCTACATAAAATTCCTCATCCAGTAAGATTAAAAAGTTATTTTTGATAAATTTAAATATTAAAATTATATTATATGAGTTAATAAGCTCCGCAACTAAAATTTTGTTGACAATATTAAAACAAGATTTTTGAGGGGCCACATAGAGTTAGATGATCTCAGATTAGTCTTTAGCGAGCATGTTCTCTCACTATATAGATCATTCTGACAAAAAATCACATCAAACTTCTACCCCTTTCAAAAGTGGGGTGATTTGTGGTCTGTTCATACAGAAAATTTATCGTAACCAAGATTTAATGGGGTTGGAAGTGTTAAAACAAAGTGATTTTGTACGAGAATAATCAATGTGATGAGGAGATTATCTTCACACCTATGGATCATCTCCATATAGGCCCCAAAAAACTTTGTCAAACCTTTAGTTGCATAACTTAAAATTACGTACATATATAAGTTAAATTTTAGTTGGGTTGTCCAAAAATTTGAGGGCCCGAGGCGGCCGCCTTGCTGGCCTGCCCTCAGAGCCGGGCCTGATTAAGAATTTGCAATTAAGAAAGTTTCATTTGTATGAACTTGGGTACGTGAGATGTGTCATGTGGGAGCTAGTAAATGGCTAAGGGGGAACTCGTTAAGGGGTTCTAAAAAATTGATGAAAATAGCTAAGGGGGTTGTTAACTGTTAAGGGGTTCTAAAACTAGTCAAATGGAATTGACATGTTAAAATATATATTTTTTAAGTTAAAAAAATAGAACTTGAAGAGACGATGTCATAAATTATCGAACCTACAAACAAAGCAACCGAATCAAAGAAAAGAGAGAAGGTTTTCCATGCCGAAAGTTGCAAAAAGCACTCGCTCTAATTGTCTTCAATCAAATTTTTGCAAAAGAAAAGGAAGAATGGCGAGGTGCAAATACCCCAGTCGCTCTGTCCAGAAAGTGATGAAGTGATGACCGGATTGACTCTTGTATGGTCCGGATTCACAGATCCGGACCTTATAGAGTTTAAATTTTTTTTTTTCTTTAAATGATGAATAGGTTTTAGATGGTTGATTATTTCAAAATCTGCCCTGGATGTAAGTGTATATATTGAACCAATCAAACCCAATACTCAGAACCATCAATAATCAAAATAGAATTCAATAATCAGACTTACCCAATCCATCATAAAATTAGGGTAAGAATCAATCAAATTCGGTCATGATCCGCGTGATATGAACCTATGAGTAAAAGTAGAACTCACTCTTGAAAACCTGTTTACTATAATTCTCCCAGAATTTATTCATATACACAAAATCAGTTCGATTCTTAATTGACCGATGTGAGGCATTTATCAACTTCTTAAAATAGCATCACACTTTGCAACAGCTGTCCCATGACTACTTTGTGGTAGCAGTTAGCTTTTTTCCCTACCCATGAGAACAACCACAAAACCATAGCCAACTTGTGGGGTAACTATTGGGACACACTTAAAACTTGTGGGGTCTATTTGATATGATTCAAGCTGATTTTTGATGAGGATGTTCTCCTCATTATGTAGATCATCCTCACAAAAATCAGCTCATTCTAAAAGTACTTTTAACCCCTTTAAAAATAGGCTAGAAGTTGATTGAAAATCATTTCTATTTGAAATAATCTAAATGAAGAGGAAATATTCTCACTAAAAATCAATCTTTGAATTGTATCCAAATAGACCACACAGGTTTTATGTCTGAATCAAACATAAAATCTTTTATGTCTCAATACTATTGTTGAACCATAGCATATGCTAGGTGGTATCGCAAACTCCATAAAGTATTCGCAAACTCGATAAAGTGTCAAGGCTCTCGTACAAAATTATATAACACGAAAAGGAGGGGAGCACCTGTAACGACCCAAAATAATTTTGTTGACTTTGGTGAGTCAAGTTGAGTCGATTCCAACGTTACAATCGTGGAACCTATTAGGTGTTAAAATAATTAAGTCTAGGATTAAATATTGAGTTTTTGTTCGGAGCATAGTTTGAAGAATCGAACCGTACGAATGGGTAGATCTCGAAAAGTTATTCAATTTCGACTACTCACGTGCGAAAATCGGACATTAAATGATCCCAAACCAAGGCCCGGAACATGATGGTACCGAAGGTACCCGCGATTTTGACCTTGATTTTGACCAATTAAACTTTATTTAATTGTGTATATACACTATATATATATGGGTGATGTATTTATGAGTAACTTTATAAGTTATTCTTTGTATACACTTAAGTTGTATGTATGTATATACACCTTAGTATAACCTATATAATCATTTATTTTTTTAATTCTAATTTTTTTTTAGGGCCTTTTTCCCACCGCCCTAGTTAGTATATAGGAAAGAGAGAGAGAAATCTCTCTTATACTTTAGAGGGAAAGACGGTGAGAAGAGAAGGAGGAGGAGAAGAAAGAGAGAGAGAGAGAGAGAGAGAGAGAGAGAGAGAAGAAGAAGAAGAAGATGATGACGATGGTCCGATTGAGATCGTAGGGACCACATAATTTGTGGATTGAGGTATAAATTTAAAATACTAGCTTTTAATTTTATTTTTAATTAGATATTTTATGTTGTTAATCTTAGTTTTTAATTTTAGGGTTGATTTTATTAATAGTTTAAGGTTTGATTAGACTTTTCAAACCGTTAATTGATAAAATTGATAATTGGGAAGGTGGTTTTTTACCCAAATTTACTGTTTTGGGTTAGATTGTAGATTCGGAGGTCTAAACCAATTGAAGAGGATATTTAGAGCAAATTGGGTTTATAATCCTAAAGCCCTTATTTGATTTGATAAGGACCTAGTTTGGGAGCTATTTGAAGAACTTGAGATTTATTTTGATTTTGTGGTTAATTCTAGTGGATTGAATTTGTTAGTAGTAGCAAATTCAAAAATTGACTTTTAGGTTCAAAGATTTTGAGGTATTTGGTTTCCTCTTATTAATGTTAAAAGAGGATGACAAAAGGGACCTGGACCCTTGTAGTGACTGTTTAGGTTAGAATTTAGATTCCTAGGCTATTCTATATGAAATAGTATGAATTGAATTAAGTTTTGAAAGTGAATTAAATGTGTTGTTTACAGTTGGGAGTGTGTACTAATACCAGTACACTAATTGGAGGAAATTAATACAGTAAAGAGTTAGCCTTGCGGGATTTAAGGTAAAAACTTATAAATACTCTCTTATAGCCATTAAAGTACTTTCAATGCTTTGATAGGGTTTAGATTTATAAATCAAATGTAATTATTTTACAAATCATGCATGATTTATTTGTGATGTCCTATTGATGTGAAAATGATTTCCCAAAAGTATAGTTTTACATAGTAATGTAAAACAGTAATAGTTATTTTTGAAATAACTAGATTCTAATAATTATATATATGAATGAGTTATATACTTATATAAGTATATTAATGATTCTTTTCTTACTTATAGTTAAATAAACTATATTTTTAAAAGAATCGAGATTTAATCATTATCGAGCTTTGGGGATGGGTATATTTCCAACACCAAATGGATTTTCGGGTTCTTATAAAATATATATATTTTACTTCATTCCATCTATTGGGAGAAGTAGCTGTTTTAAGATGATGTGTGGGATGGAGGTTCCCAGTTGTTGGGTATGTGTTGGTGATTCCCTAAGTACGGGCTTTCCGTCGGAATATATACTATATATGTTATGCTGGGCTTTCCTCCGGCTATGATTATTACCGGCTTTCCCCGGATTATATTACGGGCTTTCCCCCGATTACCCGGCTTTTCTAGGATTATATTACCGGCTTTCTCTGGAATAATATTAGATGGGAGATCACAACATGTACATGGATGTTAGTTTTTATAGGAAAAAGTATTTTTTTACTACTAAAACTTATAGTATTATAATATATATTTTTAGGTGATCTGAAAATAGACTTGTAATGCCTACACGAGCAAATCATTGAAGTCTTCCTAAAAATAATGATTTGTTCCGTATTTTCATTATATTTTCCTGTCTCATGACAGGAATGGGACTCTCATGATATAGGAAAACTATTGAAATCTAGATTATTCAATTTCTCTTTTTGAAAAGTCTTGTTTGGATAGGTACGTGTATGATTTTAGAAATGGTGAGGTTACATGCTGCCTAGATTAGGAGAAGACTTGAGGAGCGTAACAACTCCTGGATTATTCTAATGATCATTAAAATGTCTGCACGAGTCAAACGGCTGACCACCGCGACAACGGCTACATCGATAAATTATGGTCAAGGGTCCACCTGAACCCAAATAATGAGCCAGCGTGCTTCTCACAAAAACCGATAAATCAGTCGCTCGGTCAGAAATCAGGAATTAACGATGGGTTCCACATCGGTTAAGTTGGAACACGATTTTGCTCACCGACTAGGAGCTGAAACATCTAGTCGTAGCCTCTTCACTCTACAATGATTACACTATGCAATATTATGATGTGAGATGTTGTTAGTTTATATTTACTTGTATGGGTTAGTGAATGGTTATCGGTTTATGTTGTAGAACAAGTACCAACTACTTTTACATTACTGTATTATGATTTCTCGATTTTCTTTTAAAATCTGAATTGTCTTAAATTAATGTTAGTGACTATTTGTTAGTATTATAAGTTTTTTACTAAGCTTTTTGCTCAGATCCAGGAGATATTACTGCAGAGGGAAACGAGGATATAGGAGAGGATTGGTTGGACTATATCTATACCTTTTGAGGAGATCGATATAGAGAGAATGTCAACGATAGCTTTCTTACACTTGAGGTGTTGTATTTTAGCCTTTTTGAGGTGCATGTTATCTTACTTGTTTTGTATATATTTTCTTAAGATATGTATATAAGACAAACACACTTATGTATATTATATCACTTAACTCAAGTTATCAATATATATTATTAAGTGAGGCATCATTTTAGAATTGTGGTTTGAATCTAGCCTAGTCGATGACTAGGTATTATTATTTTGACGAAGTAAGGTAGACTAATTTTGATGAGATGATATGACTATCGTGGATGATTGGAATGATTTAGAAATATCATTTGTGGATAAATCATCTCTTCTACAGGTCTATTACAGGTTGAGAACCCTGAAAATACAGGGGAAACTCTGGCGAATTTTCTGTTGGGCCTATCCATATTTTAAAGTGATTAAGTTTTCCCGAACTAGATTAGTTTAACTCTGATTAGGTTTGTAAACCTTGTTTAAGTTTGTTTAGTACTAATTAGTCACCTTGTATAGTTAACCTAACGCCTCGATATGCGACTCAATTTCTTAGAGATTGTGAGTTTCGAATTGGGGCGTTACAGCACCATCATTTTTTAACGTTTTTACAGAGAGGACGTGCGCCGGAGTTTTGGTACGCATGATCCTTCCGAAGTTTTTAGTGCTCACTTTTCTTAAAAATCTAAATTTTTTATAACCAAACTACCCTTCCATTAGATAAAATGTGCATTATTCAACTACTTTGTTTATGGGAAGTCATGATGTGGCGGAGAGAGAAAAAAAGTTCCACTTCAAAATGCTATAACTTTTAATTTATAAATCAATTTTTGGACAAATTTTATATTTTGAGAAAGCTTTTTCCAAGATCTTCAAAATAAGATCAGTCAATAATACTAAATTCAAATTGCAATCTGACTATGCAAACTCATATTGCATACCTAGGTGTGACGCAAATTGTAATTTCCATAGTTAATTTCTCTCAAATTTGAGCATTTGTACTTTTGTAAGCCTATTCGCATTTCAAATTTACATGTTTTGATATTCATTGATGTATTATTGAAACTAAAAATGCATAATTGAAAACTTAGTGAGTACGCACGTTGTAATTTGCATGGTCTATTTTTTAAAACTTTAAATTTATGCACTTTGTTTTAGCAATATGCATTATGCATTTGTATGTTTTGATGTTCAATAAAGTATCGAAGTTCATAATAAGTAAACTCAAATATAGGAACCCATTTGTGCAAACTTAACTACTGTATTCAAATTAGAATTTACATATTGAAAATTGTATGCAAATTAGTAGTTCGCATACTCAGCAATGCATGCAGATCTGAATTTGCATAGCTTTGTGAATTTTTTTCTCTTTAAATTTGGTGCGTGGAGGACATAGTGTATCACAAGCTACCTTGATCCGTCTTCGGCTTCGATTCGTTATGCTCAGCAGCTCCAACAAGCCCTAAAGTCTCTTGCTGCCTGCCTAAGGGATGAAAGGCGAAACAGGAAGTGGGTCTATCCCACGAAAGAAAAAAAGTCGGAACTCGCCCCTTTCGCCCGCTCCGTCTGCTCTCTTCCCCTCTGGGGGTATTACACTCCGAAAGCTGGATCTCGAGACAAGAATGGCTTACTTTTAATAGGTGCAGTTTGCTTCGCCTCCTTTAGTTCTGGCCTATGCCCTTGCTGGCACGGTTGACATTGATACCCACCCAGCCTTTTAGTTACAGATATAGGGGCAGAGGTAGCTTCAGATCTTCTAGTTGCAAAGCTCGTTGATCGAACCATTGTTTTCTCTGTCTTTTTTCGCTTGTAGGGGTGTACAGGTCATCTTATGATTATATAAATCTATAGGTAAAATTCACTTCTCATGAAAACCAAATAAAGCATCCAAGATGGTGATATACTAAACATTTAGTCAATAGCATAAAAAAGTAATTTCAGTGGCGAGATGTTATATTTAGCAAATGTTGTCAGTCAAAAATAAAAAATAAAAATAAACATATCAGGTGACTCTCAAAGGCCACCCCACATGGCCACATCGAATAGATGTCGAGCAAGTAGAGGTGTTAAGTGGGTCGTGCCGTGTCGTGCCGGCACGGTTGGCACGACAAATAAGCGTGTCGTACCGCGTCATGCCACGAACATAAACTACTCAGCACAGCACGTCCCATTGGCATGGCACGCTCTAAGTCGTACAATGCCGTGTTGGCACGTTGTGCCTACCATGCTTTAACGTGCCATTAGCCGTGTCTTTTTGGGCCATTAACGTGTTAGCAACTATACCATTAGCGTTCCTGATCGTGCCATAGCCATGCCTAACCGTGCCAAGTACCATTTTTATGTGCCAAATGCCATTTTCATGTGCCAAGTGCCATTTTCATGTGCCAAGTGCCATTTTTATGTGCCAAATGCCATTTTGCATATGCCAAGTGCCATTTGCATATGCCAAATGCCATTTTGCATATGCCAAATGCCATTTGCATGTGTCAAATGTTATTTTGCATATGCCAAATGCCATTTGCATGTGCCAACTTTTTGCTAAACAAATATTAAATCAAATGTAAAATTCTCAACAAACCAACTTTTATTAATATTGAATAAATATATCATTTGTTATTTTGCTAAACATAGGTGAGAATTGCATCACTATAGTTTGAGTACATCCCAACTAGTTGGCACCCACTCAACTATCAATCATTTGCATTACTTAAACCTTTAATCATAACTTAAAGTTACAATATGTAAATAAATTATAAGAAAAATTACAATGCTTATTTATTTGTATTCAATGTTTAATTTGCTTCTAAATTTTTAAAATCTTTAGCCAAACTATCTTCAGCATCTTGTATCCTACGGTCTGAATTGTCCCAATCCTTAACGCAAATCAGAGCATCTAAAATATCTTCCTTCAATCGGCTCCTTCTCTCGTTTAGAGCCCTGCCACCTGCACTAAAAGCAGACTCCGATGCTACTGTAGACACTGGAGTTGTTAGTAAATTACGTGCCATGATGGAAAATACTAAAAAATTCTTAGTGCCATTTGATTTTCAACGTGACAAAATATCAACCCCACTATCTATTTGAAATACAGTGTTTAAATATGCATTAAGTTTGGATGCATTTGCAGAACCTACGACTTGTTTACCTTTTTTCTAGCAAGTAATAATTCTGTTGCATCTTGATATTAGGGTTGGGTGTGCACTACAGATATTTGTTGTGCACTAACATTATAATTTGCAGAATAATATTTATATAACTCATTTAACATTTCAAAAATAATAGAATATGTAACTGAAATATTAATAAATAAATTTGAATTAATACCGTCAATTAATAACATAGTACCATCTATTTTTTTCTTAGGGTCTATACATGAGGCTAAATAAAAAAACAGAAGGAATTTCTTCCCAATAGTTCCTATACTTATCTTCTATTTTATTTAAAACTGAATCATAAATTGGATCTGTTCTACAATTCATAAAAACTACCGAAATATTATACACACGATTAAGTACAATACAAGTAGTAGGATAATAAACATCGGATAAAGCCTTTGTAGATTTGTAAAAGTCTCTGAAAAAGTTGCTAAACTAGTAGCATATGTAAAATCATTATAGGTTAGTATTGCCATATTGACTATTAAAATCTACAATTATATTTTCATAATCTTTGCATTATTTTAACATAAGATTGGTTGTGTTCCAACGTGTAGGCATGCCAATTTTAAATGTTCTAGGTTTCAAACCATTAAGAGTTCATAATTGTTTAAAATTTTGTAATCTAGAAGGTGAACAAACAATAAAAAGTATGGCATCCTTGATTTTCTCAACAAAATTAAGGTTTGGGTCATCATTAATTTCTTTAATTTCTTCTTGTACAATCAAATTAATAATGTGGCAATAACATTTAAGGTGAAATAATTGTCCTTGATAAGAAGGACGAAAATTACGTTGAAATAATTCAATTGCACTTATATTAGCACTAGCATTATTAAAACTAATACTAAAATATTAATATTATATTCATTAAGTATACTTAAAATGCATTGATAAATATGTTGACCACTATGGGGATATTCTAACATACGAAAGGCAATAATTTTTTTAATTAAAGTCCAAGAGCTAGCATCAATATAATGAGCCGTAAGACAAACATAACCATATTTATTCAAATCGGTCCACATATCGGAAGTAAAAGAAATTGCACCAACATGAGAAGAAAATTCAGAAATTAACTCTAATTTCTTATCATTAAAAATTTCTAAAAGATCAGATCTACATGTGCCCCAACTAACTTTTTGAAAAGAAGGTTGAACATAATTTTTTTAAAAAATTTCAAGTCTAGGGTCTTCACAAAAAGTAAATAGTTGTTCTGCTCCAGCTACATACAATGCTAACACATCTCGCATTTTACATTGGTTGTATTCAAAAGTTCCCATCCCACTAGGTCCTATATTAATTTGAGTCTGTTTTGGGTCATTGAGGTTTTGGTGTTTGGGAAGACAAGTCTTCAGGTGCCTCCTTAGGCTACCGATACCGCCTTTAGAATGCGGTTCATAATGTGCAAGGCAAAGATTGCATACGGCTTTTTTGTCTCATTTGTCCGAGATGCTCTATCTCTTTAATTGTAAAATAGTTCTAAATATTTGATGTTCTAACCCTTGATCTTTTTTTACTAGTAGCAGTAGAGGGAGTAGTAGGGTCTACTTATTCTTGGGGTGGAGTAACATTATCATCATCATTAACATGTGGAGAAGAATTGTGGAGATGATCCATAATGATATATATAAAAAATTAAATAAAAATATAAATACCTCAAAAAATGAACTAAAATAGATTGAGAATTGAGAGGAGGAGACTTGAGATCTTGAATTCTTGATTCTTGATTTTGAATTCAACACCTTGATGTTTTTAAAAAATTTAACCCATTGAATCTTGATAGTCCTTGATTTTGTGTTTGAAAAACCTAGGGTCTAGGTTAACTAACTAACACAATCTAGGTTAACAAGGAAGGGGGATCAATTACTACTCAATTAAAAATACAAGTATCGACTTATTCGATTCTCACATAGTGAAAATTGGGGAGAATCGAATATTTCAATCTTGTTCAAAAATCATTCACACAAGTATACAAATGATTTTTGTTGATGGGGAAAACCAAACGGAAAAAACCCCGGGACCAAGTCCAGAAAAACCACTAAGAGTTGCGAGAAATTCTTGTAACCGTTGCATCGACGACACGACTCTCTCGTGCAAACTCGACTGGTCTTCCCTCCACGGTTTGAATCCACAAACTGCCTCTTGAATGGTGTTGTACGTCTCCAACTCGGAGTCCTCCAAGTCCCGCACTTGTATGCTTGAATCCTCAAGTTTCACTTGGCCTCCATCAAGTTGCTAACTCACCAGAACTCCACCGTTGATAATGGTGTGTTTGAAGGATAAGGTTACTTCAACACAAAATGAGTTCTCAAGCTAGATGAGTGCTCTAAGGTCTATAACATGAAAACCCTATGAGAAAACTCTAAAGCAACAAACATGGAGTGATGAGCTTTTTCTCCAAAGATCTTGGAAACCCTAGATGAAGAACATTAATGGCTCCCAAGATTCTCTCTCTAGAAGAATGTATGTCTTAAAATCCTAGCTAGATAGTTATAAATGACCTAGCATATTATATTTATATAGAAGGAGCAAACCCTAGGTTTTAAGCTCTAAAGATTCCATATGCACGTGGCACGTGCAAGAAATGAGAGAAAAAGTACAAAAATCTCGTACTGAAAAAAGCCCGAGGTATCGATACTGCTGAGAGGAGTATCGATACAAGCAGAGTGGTATCGATACTCCACTTTGGCAGTATCGATACTCCCCTTAGGGGGTATCGTTACCAGCCTGGACACATGCAAAAATAATATTAAGCTATCTACATATGTCCTAGCTAATGCCACTAAGTCCTAATGTATTTCTAACCACATATGGTAGGCAATGGATCACTTACTAATACTTGGAGAGTTCTGGTGGTGAAATTGAGTTCGTCGGATTGCTTCTACTCCGATTCTTGATGGAGTGTGAGTTTGCACGGAGGGAACACCCTAACACTAACTCAAGTAAGGACTATAAATTGAGTTCATTGTTCTATCATGAACTTGACAAACCCAAGGGACTTTTCAGTGTTGTTGATTGAGAAGAAAATGATATTGTGATAAAGAGAGAATTTTAGGAGAGATTGAGAGAAATAGTTGAAGCTTTGTGAAGAAAATGAGGTGTATGAGGTTGGTATTTATAGAAAAATGGGGTGGGGGATGCACATGACCATAATGCCCCTGGAAGTAGCCATTTTTTGGCTGTTAATAGGAGCATTTTGGTCAAAAAAACAAACAAATAAAAAAAAATAAAAGAGAGTCGTTTCAACTGATAATCGTGCCTAATCGTGGCATGCCATGCCGACCGTTGGCACGCCTAACGGCTATAAGCGTGTCGATCATTGGCACGCATAACGGCTATAAGCGTGCCGACTGTGGGCATGTCTAACGGCTATAAGCGTGTCGTGCTGTGCCGTGCCCCGTGCCATTTAGCGTGTCGTGTCGTGTCATACCTGTGTCGTGCCGTGTCGTCTCTGAACTGTGTCATGCCCGTGCCGGCACGACCCACTTAGCACCTTTAAGAGCAAGTGAGGATCCACTGTCCCCATTTTGCATGTCCTTTCTATCTCTTTACTGAATTTGCTTTGTGAGGCTCACACGAAGACAATTTAAGGTCTGAATTTTGATGAAAATGTTATCCTCACCATATAGATCATTCTCACAAAAAAATAATCCATTTTGAAACACTTAACTCCATAAAAAATTGATTGGAAGATCAACTATCCCTTATTTGATATAAAAATGATTTCTAACTGTTTATTTTCCAATTCTTCTCTATATGGCCCCCACAACAAAGGCAAAATTAGCAAGGGATGGGGAGGGGACATGCAAATTAAATGGGGACGGACGATCCACTCTGGCCAAGAGCACTCTAAAACCCTGTCCCACTTCAATTAAGCTAGTGCAATTTCAAAGTTTACTACGTTATATTAGTAGATTATTTTAGCTATTGGCCAAGCCTTTTTTTTTTTTTTGATAAAAGCAAACTATATATAGCGAACTAGGCCGAAGCCTCAATTACAAAACGGATATCATTGTTTAGGGATACAAAAAGGAAAGCAGGAGGGTCATCGACCCAAGTGTCATCAACCAACAACAACATCCTTGCTTTTTTCGCAAGGGTATCGGCAGCCTTATTGGCACACCTATTTACATGAGAGAAAATCACTGATTCAAAACCTATAGATAGAAACTTTACTTCATCCAAAATATTTATAGTCCTCCAATTAAAGCTCCACATGACCGCCGTTGAGATACCTTGTGACGGACCAACATTTTATTTAGTCTAAAAGACATATTTGGACTTACACCAATGGAATGTCACTTGTCCCTAAAAAAATTATTTTATGCCTAACTATAGTAGGCAATGCAACCAAGGGCGGACCAAAAAATTAATTTTGCCCCTGGCTGTAATACAATTCAACAAAAAGAGATGTTTTGTATGAAAAGGTTGTCTATGAAAATCTGCGTTTTTTTTTACTTTACCCTTGGTTAAAGCCAGGGAAAGCCAACTAGTGGCTCCGCCCCTGAATGCAACCCTAAAAGTTACACTGTTACAAAACATGATCTTCTTGAACAATGGATTCATAAAGGTTGAACTACACTAGACATTGCAACAAATCCAAAAAACAATGAAACCTGAAGGCAATGCAACCGTTGCATTCTTATAAAACTCATTGGATGTTGATGAAAATTATAGTTTTGAAAAGTATTTTTCTTGAACAATAAAATAAGATTAGATGAAAAAAAAAATACCAAATTTAAAATAAAATAAAAAAGAAAAAGAAAAAACATATATTTTAACTTTTTAAGCCTAGGAAACAGTATAACCTTTATCTACGTCAATATCCTTCCTTTGAATAGAAGATTGGCTGCCATTTTGCCAAATATATATCCATTATGCCCAATGTGCTCCAAATCTATAGAAAGTTTAAAGCACATCTTTCTTGAATATGATTTCATCTGGGCTGTGTGGTTCTCCCTCCCAAGTGGGGTCCATATAGGTATTGTGAGGCTTAACTCTTTCAATGACTGACTGCTAAGTGGGATCACCAATCCAATAGGCTGGAATTAAAATCAAATAGAATGGCCTGTTTATGGTGGTTCGGTTATCCGGTTTGTCTGGAAGGCTGTGTGTGATCATGTCTTTGACAAAAAAAACCCAAATCCTATCCAAACTGCAGTAGCCATTAGCTGTTTAATAGATAAAGTGATATCTAGCCTTCATGACACAAATGTAACTCAGTTAACCATGAACACCTCAACACACAGCAGTCCCGTGCACCCAAATCTCCCAACAATCAGGTTTACTGTCTGTCTGAACTAACGAGCATTGGGCTCATCATTATGTGATGATGAACAAGGAGCCTCTCCGTCTGATGTTCTTGACAAAGAAGAAGGCCAAATTCATGTTGTTGCTGCTGCATGTGATTGGGCTAGGGAACTGAGAATACAAAAGCTTGTTTTTTTTAAGGCGATGCCATTCAATACAAGTTCTGAACAATATAAAAGGAGCAGTTACAGAGGAAACGAAAAAGCTTTTTGCTGCTATGCCTGTTTTGCATATGAAGAAGTGTGTTAATTTTGACAAATCCAATACTCTGTATGATTGGAATTGTTGGGAAGAAGAGTTTCTTCACCTCAAACATGGCTGAAAACCTTTCAACTCTCGTCTGTCGCTTTATTTAAATCACCATGTTGAAAGTACTGCTTTGGAGCAGACGCTCTCTATAATGTAAGTTGTGTTTTCTTAAACAAAAACAAAAAACAAAAAAAAAAAGAGAGAAATGGCCATTTGTGTTTGTTTGTAGGTGCTTGGCAAGGACATCTAATAGCATTTGTGACCTACTGACCTTATATCACGATGGGTCTACAAATTAAGCAATTTGTGACCTTACGTGTATCACCAATTGACAGCATTCCAAAATTTGATAACGGTGGGATGTATGGATGTAGTTTAATTCATTCATGCATTCTCCAGGAATCTTTCATGGCAAATTGCAACAAAATGAGCTGAATCCTCTTTTTTTTTTTCAGTTATTTGAATCCAAATTTTCAAAGTGACCTGATCTCTAAAGATCTCATATATCACATTTTAATGAAACGAACAACCGGTTGGCAGTATAAGGAGTGCGATGAAATGTGGCTCTACTTACCTTGCCCTTGGCGAAGAAAGGGAATAATTTATAACAAACTCATTTCAGTAACAAAAGACACCGACAGAAAATAAATAAAGAAGGCGGCAATCTCTCTCATTTTCTCCCTTCAACCCACCCTACATATTCTACAACAAATCAAAACTCCCAAAAACAAAAGAATATGAAGAGCATAACTAGTTGTAGAAAAGAAAAGATAAGATACAGAGATATGGGTGAAACAAAATACTCATGTGTTAGTACTGTTAGTCTGAATTTCAGAACCACCACACCATAAACAACCATTAATTACTACTACTACTACTACTACTACACATCATCATCATCATCATTCTTCACTCACCTTCCTTAACTGGGTGTTGCAGTTACCCTCCACCACCCCTAAACCAAACCCTACTGCACCCTTCATTTAAAAATTCAAAAACACTTTCCCACCAAAAACCAATGGGAGAACCGAAATTAACTAAATATACTTTTTATAAATCAAAAACGGAAAAAAGAAAAAGAAAAGAAAGACAATGAATCATCGTCATCATCATCATCGACCTATGATAAGGGAAAAGTAAGAAAAAAGAAATTTAAGTATGCGCCCTTATCTCAAAATTATATTTTCATAGAGAACAAGTAGTACCACAATGAGTGATGTAGCGGCACGCAGCTAATCCCATGCGCTGCTGACCCCTGCTGCACCATATCCACCAGCACCTCCTCCGTACCCACTGGAAGGTGCTCCATATCCACCGCTACTGTTGCCTCCACCATAATAATCTGCACCACCCCCACCACTCCTATTGAAAGAGGAATCCCTCCGGAAGTCACGACCACCAAAACGGCCTCCACCTGAACGACGGTTCCTTCCCCCTCCATAAGAAGACCGGGCCGCATAACGAGAGAGCCAAGCAGGTACTTCTTGATTAGATTCTTGCATCAGATCAGCCAGTGACCTTGCCAATGACGAATTGTTCTCATTGAAGAAGGCAGTTGCCAAACCTGTCTTACCTGCTCGACCTGTACGCCCTATCCGGTGGACATAGTCATCAATGTCGTTGGGAAGGTCAAAGTTGACCACATGTGCAACATGAGGAATATCAAGGCCACGAGCGGCTACATCTGTAGCTACCAATATAGGAGTTGTCCCACTTTTGAATGATCTCAATGCATATTCCCTTTCCTGCCAACACAAACATTTCCTTATATCACAAATGTACATAGCATTTAACCAATATAGATAAATTTAGAAAGGAAAATGGAAGGAATTTGTAAGAAAAAAGTGAAAAAAGGTCATGAAATATCATTGTCACTGGAACCAAAGATGAAACAGAAACATCTCATAGGGTTTGGATTCCTTCATGACTGTAAGAGCTTCCGACAGTTGATCATTTTACTACCAAAAGGTTTTACTAGGTCCAAAAACATCCCAAAATTCTACTTAGTTTTCTACTGTTCCACCAAGTCTACTTCTGTTGTAATGTATCGTTGGTATTATTACGTCATCACCAATAACACCAACCACAAATAAAAGCAAAACAGAGTCCCACAGTAAACAATCAACTGTTATTGGAAATGCAACCAAGGACCAACACCAAGTTTGACCATTACCATTCATAAAAATAAACTAACAAAAGCCTCATTGATAGGTACGAAAGAAAGAACAGGACACCAAATAGACCATGGAAAAGTCAGGTCATAATATATTTGAGATACTTCAGATGAATTTTTCGAGGAAATCTACTGTTAAAGTGACTTTCAGTTAATTCAAATCAATTAGAGCATGAAGATCGAAGGTGCTAAGGGGAAGGGAAGACCAGAAAAATGTGGGTTGAGATATTGGAAGCCACTTGCATCAATGGAAGACATAACTTTAGACCTCTGAGCAGTGGAAAGTGATCAATGCAGCCAGCCCCATATAGTTGGGATATATCCATGATATAACTAAGACCCAAAGAAAAATGTAGGCCATACTAGCAGAAGGGATTTTGGATCCAACTTGGATTTTTCAGGGATCTGGACCCATACCTTAGATCAGGTTAGATCCTAGATAATAATTAACATATAGTAGATCTCAACTGGTACTAAATAACAATGAGTAACCTCTTAATTTTTGAATGGCCGTTCCAAAGAAACGTACTTCTATATCAAAAAAGTGTATTCGTAAAAACATTTGGAAAAGAAAAGGTCCCCCCGCATCTACCCCAGGTTACGATCGATGGAATCTCCTGCATCTAGAGTGTTCAAATTCACGTGCGTGTTGGGGAAGAGGGATCGGATTGGAAGCCAACGGACCTAACCTCGAGCCACAGATTGAGGGAGAGCAGGGGATCACTAAAGAGATGGATTTCTCCACTGTAGGAATCAATTTGTTTCCATGATACATATTGGGATTGGGATCAGGTCATACTTAAAAAGAATTCCTTTTTCCTTACTATTTTTTTTCAACTCATTTCATTTATATCAATTTTTTTTTTCTCCGATAAAGAAGAAAGGGTCCCCCCTCCATTGTGGAGTTGAATAATGGCAGAATCCATTAGTATAGTACTAGTGCCACACGAATGTGAACTCTTGGCCGGAATAATGTTAGAAAAAAAAAGGTTGGCTCCTCCCCCTATCCCTTAAAGCCGATAGGAAAGTGAGTTCTTCCAGTTGGCATTCATTAGTCCGGTTGGGTAGGAGCACCTGGTTAATTGCCCAACAAAATAGTTGTTTAGCAAATGACTCAACCTATGCATCAGGAAACGATAAGTCAAGATTTCCAAAATTTTGCTCTTATTTGGACCAAACAATCTAAGTATGATTGGATTTTGGTTCACAACCCACTTGGAGGTTTCGACAAGCGTCTGATATGGCTGCAAGCATGAAGATCCAGTCATCAAATCCTACATCCTAATCTATAATAGGAACGATATCTTATTTTTCAGATTGGAAGCGAGATCCATCAAGATGCAATCAATTTCATACCTTATGCTAACCATCATCTAAATACAAAGCAAGAAAAACTTGCATGTATCCACACACGCACACAAGTACTAATAAAGTTCGTACACTAACCATCTGTTTTTGGCTTACTAATTCAATTTGCACCGAATCATCCCAAAACATTAGTATAAAAAAACAAAGAAAAAATAAGAAAAAACTAAGGGCCCATGTGGTTCGTGATCTAAAACTTGTTTTCAAAAACTAATTTACACAAACTAATATGCATTTTATATTATATCCAAAACTGTTTTAGGATTTACAATTTTATAAAACAAAAAAAATGCTGTTTTCTTTGTTTTCATTGAAATCATTTAGGATTTATAGTAAAGTCAAAAACAGTTTTCAATGTGATACAAAATGTAGTTGGTTTAGGTTTAAATTAGTTTTTGAAAACAAGTTTTTGGATCGCGAACCACACGGGCCCTAAGAAGGAAGAAGAAGAAGGAATAAGAAAAAAGGGGAAAAAAAAGAAAAAGAAATAAAGGAAAAGCGGACCCGGCCCTAAAAAACCCTGGCAACCCATAGAAAAACCCTATAAAATCCTTCACTCAAAAGGATTTGAAAGGTCAATTCACTGAAAATCCAAAAAAATTGGAGAAAGGATGAAATTCATTTTAAAATCCCTCACACAGGGATTGAGAGAGGAGATTCAGAGAGATTTCATACTGGGATAAGTATACAAAGAATGTTTTGAATGTTTGATGCATAAAAAAACTGTACAAGGGAAGGGATGAAATTCATTTTAAAATCCCTCACACAGGGATTGAGAGAGAGGAGAATCAAAGAGATTTCATATGGGGATAAGTATATAAAGAATGTTTTGAACGTTTGATGCATAAAAAACCTTTTAAATATTTGTTATATAAGGATGCACCTAACGTCAATACACCATTATTAGGGTGTTGCGAACTGTCTTGGAATTTTTCTAATATCTCGGAATGTTTCATCGCTTTCTGGTGAATGTTCGGTTTTTTCAGCAAACCCAAAACATTCGGTCGAAACTGATGTTGAACTTTGTATATGTATATGCCTATTGCCTAACAAATAAAAGAGTCAGATTTCCACTTTATAAGCCAAAAAGATAAAGCACTATGTTCACCAGATTCTCCAAAGAAGATGGCCCTTCGCTGGCAAAAGAAGATCAATTTGCCAGTAAGGCTCCCATTGGAATGGATCACAAGGTCCTAGTTTATTTTAGTTAAAGAACAAAAGCAGCAGCAACTCCCATATCTAACGATTTCTGATGGAACTGAACTCTGTTACCACAAGCAACTCTTCTCAACACCTTATCCCAGATATTTATTTGTGTACAACCTAAGGTGTGCAACTACAGAGGGAAAATTTTGGTTAATCCTATTAAAAAACCCAGGTCACTGTTCACCTTTCAGTGATTGTGATTTGCATATTTTACTTAAGTCTGGGCTTCATTATAGTTCCTCAAAATATATTGCTTCAAGATCACAAGTCTTTCTGTACCCGAAGTTATCCATATCACAGAAACCAAGTTATTTAACATCTCATTCAGTTTGTAATTTGGGTCGGTATATGCAAATATCAATGAGCAATTGAGCAGTTTCTAGTCTAGATATTATTATTATTATTATATATATATATATATATATCTTCCACAGAAGAAATGACAATGTATTAATCTTTTTAACATGCTTCTAGAATCTCATTTCTCATGTACTCAACAACAAGGATGGCACACATGACAAGCACCAGATGCAAGATTACGCAGATACAATAGAAATGCAGATTAACAGTGGACATAAACTGAACTGCTATCTAAGAATCTAAATAAAAATGAAGCAAGCAGAATTAGAGAATCACATCACCAAAGCTGCTCGAATTTACCTGCTGGGTTCTATCCCCATGAATAGTTGTTGCAGGAAAACCATTCATACACAGCCAATGTTCCAACGAATCAGCTCCTTTCTTTGTCTCCACAAAAACTAAAGTCAGAGCTTGCTGCAATCTCACCAACAAGAACACTGATCATTATACAACCTTTTTATATAGAACGATGAAGTTTTGAAAATATAGAGTTAAAATGTGACCATCTTTTTAATTTATGAAAATGTGAACATCTATAATAATGACAAAAATATAACATGTAACGTATCAAGATTGTGGGTTTTACTTTACTACCTTTCCATGAGTTCCATTTGCCTTTTGGGCATGAAGAAGATCCATGAGGTGGCTTCTCTTATCTGACTCAAGAACAAATTCAACTCTTTGGACAATCAAATCAGTACTTGAACCAACCCTTCCAACAGCCAGGAAAATGTAATTTGAGAGAAAATCAGAGGCCAACCTCTGCACAGACAATCAAGCACAAGTTACGAAGATTGACAGAGGAAATGGAATCTTAATTAACAGCAAATTACGAGGGGAAGTGGGGAAGGCTCCTCAACAACACTGTAACTAGCACATCTTCAACAAGACTTTAAATGATTCAAAAAGTAATCTGCAAGAGCCTGCTCACTTTGACAATTAGGGCCATCAATGGCAGGTCAACCCCATGATTTCACTCAATCCAACCTGATTTGATAACATCAGGTCTGGACCTGTAAATCGGGAGGTGATGAGCTATCAGATTGATTCTAGATCAACCATGACCAGACCTGACAAAGACTGAATTCTGTGTACCATAAAAAATGTCCGCATTAAGAACATTTTGAAGGTGCACAAAGGACTTATGACCAAGTCTAAGAGCATAAGACACTGGTAATTATGAAAAACCAACATTACTTAGAAGGACCAAAACATGAAAGAAAAATAAAGGAAAGATTATAAATTGGAGTTCTAAACATCACAAATGCAAGAAAATATAGAGTACTATACGTGCAAGAACAAACAATAAAAGAAAGAGATAACGGAATTCGCATATCAGGTCAAACGAATGAATTACACATACGACATAACCATAAAATAAATATAATTAGCAGCTGTTTAAAACATCGTTTTCTAAATATTTGAGATGCTCGAAATAGTGCTAAAACATCGTTCTTAACATATTCAAGTATGGTTTTAGCTATTACTTTTATATAATTTATATGATCTTTAAGTATATAAGTTAATCTGAACGTTACATATATCATGTAAATAATGAAGGAGTGAGCGATGAAGCCGTGGCGGAGGACGCAAGACATACAACCGGCATATTATTTACCAACTACGTAAAAATAAAAAAATGAAATCTTCCAACACAAGGAACATCATACCCCTGTCGAACTCTGAGACACATGTCTGTGTTCTTTTTATATAGGTCGCCAGCAGAATAAGATCCTACTACGCACTAAGCTGGACCCCACATCACTCACAAACTAGTGCACAGTCGGGTGTGAGACATAATACTTAATGTTATGAACTATGTTTAGAATTCAAGTTTGACTTCCATTTACATAATAGGGTTTCTTATACACCACCAGAAAAATGTCCGGGAATTGTTAAACAACAAACAGAAGAAAGGAATCTTAATAAACACTTAAACGAACCTGTATCTCTCTCGGAAAGGTGGCACTAAACAGCATTGTCTGCCTTGCACCTCGTGGGGGCATGTCCATTTGTTCAACAATTTTTCTAATTTGTGGCTCAAAACCCATATCCAACATTCGGTCTGCCTCATCTAGAGCCAAGTACCGGATCATCTGTAAAGAAACCCTGGCCCTTTCCAGCAAATCCACCAACCGTCCTGGGGTTGCCACCAGAATATCGACGCCTCTCTCCAGGTCCCGCAGCTGACAAACAAAAGGCAATTCTGTCAGCAAAACCTTGTAAAAAACTTGCAAACAGTGCTCAATTTCATTTTTCGATGCAAAATTGAAAATTATCGCTATCCTGTCATCAGGACTAATGAATCAACATCTGATCTCACAGCTAACCAGGACCAACTACCAAACCAAATTTGAACAGCACAGACCCAAAAAAGATTGGAGGACAGTACCCTAAGACTCCGGTAGCAAGACCCAGATACTTTCTCCAAATCTAGCTAGTTGGATAATTAATGATCCGAGTAGCATGACCCACAAGCACACCTAATAGCAATACAGATACAAAATACCTAATTCCTATTAAGTTTTAGAAGTTCTAAAGCCCTTTTCTAATATCTTAACCCCACGCATACTGCATGACCCACAAGCACACCTAATAGCAATACAGATACAAAATACCTAATTCCTATTAAGTTTTAGAAGTTCTAAAGCCATTTTCTAATATCTTAACCCCACGCATACTAGTAATTGTCCCATGCCAAGAGCAAGTGGACGAGAGTTTACACCAGTGAAAGACTTCGGTCAATATGGGTCTCAAAAACTTCAACATTGATCACAGAAAAAGGCAGAACATGTATCTAATTACACAATCAAGATTTAATATTGGAAACACACTCAACCAAGGTGTAATCATCAACTAGGCCAATATTTATACATGTTCAAAATAGTCAACCATGGACAACAAAATAAAAAATAAAAAACCTGTTGATTAATTGGTGCGCCTCCATAAGCAACCACCACCCTAACACCAGTTTGATACGAAAATTTCTTAGCTTCCTCATGTATCTGAAAAGTGAAACATAAAACAAGTTAAAACTGCTTCAATTGGAAAATCACACTCAATTGCATATCATGGAAATAGTGCAAACCACAAACGAACCTGGCATGATAGCTCTCGAGTAGGGGAGAGAATAAGAGCTAGTGGATACACTGTCCGTGAACCACGTGGTCTCTGTGCAATCTGCCCAGTCATAATTCCACTGATAATAGGAAAACAGAAAGCAGCAGTCTTCCCAGACCCAGTTTGTGCACATGCCATCAAGTCCCGACCTGCGAGGGAAATTGGAATGGCATGTCGTTGAACAGGTGTTGGCTTAACATACTTGCACCTCCTTATATTAAGATTAAGTGCTTCCCCTAAATCAATATCAGCGAAAGTATTAACAGGTGGTGGAACATTTTCACCACTAGTCTCTACCGGGATATCTTCATAGGCATCAAAGTTAATTCCAGTGTTCTGATCAGAGGGATCACGCTCTGCCTCCTCATCTTCTCCAAATGGATTCACCTCCCGATCTCTTCCACGATCCCATCCGCCACTTCTGTTATTCCAACCACCACCACCACCACCAATGCGGCCACCACCATAACCAGACTGCCCTACATCTGCCCTAGGACCACCCCACCTGCCACCACCAACGGGAGGACCATAACCAGATCTATCATTACCAGAAGAAGGACCAGTATAGGCTGGTGCAGGAGGTTCTGATGAAGGAGGCCGGTTCCGGAGATGAGGTGGAACGTAAGAAGATCGGCTAGAAAGTGGAGCATTACTATTACCAACACCGTTATTGGCAGAAGAACCAGCAGCTGAGTTCTCAGCTGCAGAGTTCGCAACAGAATCCGCCCAAGAAGTTCGCATAATTAGAAATTTTCCTCCTTTACCTTCCACAATCCCACAGAAACCCTATCAAATTCCCGATCCAGAATAACAACTTCCCTAACAGCCAAACCAGTTACCAATTTCAACCTAAAACCTAAAAAAACCCCAAGCTTCTCCACTATCAACCCCAGATTTTATATCCTATGCTGGATAAATTAACAGATATCTTCTTCTCTAAGCAGGTCTGTAGAAATCCAAAAGCATAACCCTATACAAACAAAAAAAAAAACAAAGATCTCAACTCAGAATAAACAAAACAAATATACACAAAAACACCTCACGGAGACAATAAAAACACGAAATCTACAACCAAATAACGTAAAGAGCAGACAAAAAAAAAACTTGCATGGAAAACGAAAAATCAGGCATTCAATCAACAGAGAAAGAAACACAAAACTAGTTTCTTTTTGTCTACATAGAAATAGAACATAGATAAGAAGAAGAGATAGAGAGATAAACCTTACTTAGGTAAAGAAGAAGAAAGGAGAAGAAGAAACGAAACCCTAGAAATCGATTTTGTAAAGATGATAGAGAGGAGGTATAGAACCCTACGCTCCGCAGAGAAATCTGAGAGTCGAAAAACAAAGCGTGATCGGAGACGGACACCAATATGAAAATATCTCTCTTCCTCTCGCCCTTTTTTTTTTCTTTTCTTTTTCTTTTCTTTTCTTTTCGTGTTTTTTTTTGTTTTTTTTTCTTTCTCTGCTTTTTCAACTCTGATTAAATTCCTTTTTTCTCTCGTCTCCTCTCTCTCTTTCTCTCTCTAAAACTCCAAAAAAGTATAAAAACCAATGAAAACAAATGAAAGACTCCTGTCCGTACAAGTCGTGGAGGGGCTGACCTCATAAAGAAATTTTTAGCGGTCTAAACTCGAAAAACGTTCCCTTTTAAACGGGGAAACGTCAAAAGCTAGATTTATAAATATCAAACACAAAAAACACAAAATGAGAAAAACTTAAACCTAACTAATATCTACTTATGAAGCACAAATATAGAACACGCGGAGTCTAGGGGTGTTAATGGGTACCCATTTACCCAGCACCGTATCGATACTCGAATCGTTTACTGCAATTCTGGACCTCGGATCTCCCTGTTTTTATCCCATTAATTTAGGATCAATATCGATTCCTCCTGACCTGTACCCGCAAGTACTTGGTTTCTTATAAATTTCATAATTTTATAGTTTAATCTACCATAAATAAGTTTTTGAGTTCTCTCTGTATTAAAAAAGAAGATAGAAGAAACCAATGACTATTATACAACAAATTTCGTAATAAAGTTGATTTTTATGGTTTAATAGAATACAAAAACACAAAATACAAATACTTTTTATGTGACAAAAAAGGCAAAAGAAAACTGAAAATGGGTATCGAGTACCCGCGAATCCTAGCGGTTCTGGATCTGGAACCACGAAATGAGGTTCTGGAATCGGAACTGGAGCAGCCTTCATATTTTGGCACCGGTTCTGGATCCATTAGGATCCGATCCGGAACCACCCCATTAACACCCTTAGCATGGACACATCAAATTTCATAAAAGTAAGACACAAACACAACTAGTATATATAATTAATTAATTATTTAATTATATTTAAAATTTATTTTACTAAAAAAATACATTTTTTTATGAGGGATTATTGCCCAAATTACAATGACAAGGCGAAGATACACCGTTGACTACTAGCAATAGGTGTGTGAAAAGCTTATAACCACCACCAAGATCACAAAGGAGTTACCACCATGGACGAAGAGAAACTATCAATATCCACAAGCATACGAAAGTTGTTACCACAGACGAAGAGAGATGCCACCAATACCACGGACAAGAGACGTCGCCACCATAGACGAAAAGAGGGCTCCAACAAATTACATGGGGCAACATCATAAAAAATCACAAGTCAAAATGCAAGAAGTCATGAGTCATAAAACAAAAACGAAAATTCAAAAACTAAGCCTACAATGCCACAAATATTGCTTCCTCCCTCCTAGCTAACAAATAACAAGACAAGTATTTAACACTCGTTACTGTAATTAAGGACTACATCATCATATATATGAACTTGTGCATAAGTATCATCGAATATAACACTCTCCAAGTCTTGCCCATCAAGTGAAAGATCAGCAATTTTGACTATACCAGCACACTCCATGGAATCAAATTCATCTCCTTCAACATCCCACATTCTTGCCTCACCATGCTTGTATTGTGGATACTTTCTTGATAAGAGACGAAGATTAGAATGCATAAATACCAAATCTTCACATTTTTGTGGTGTAATCTTGTTCCTCTTCAAAGAATTTACGAAGGAATATGTGCTCCAATTCCTCTCACAATAAGAGGAGGAATATGGTTGTGCAAGTAACTTGAAAGCAAAACTTTGCAACAAGGGAGTATATGTTTCATTAGTAATCCACAACACATCCATATACCATCTATCACGTATGCACCTAGCACTTCCAAAATCCATAAGACTCACAAAAAAGGATGCAAACTCAGTATTTACTTGTCTTAGTTCATCCCTTCGAAAGTTCTTTCAATACTATTTTATCTTTGCCTTGCAATCTCCTCATCTTCATGTGGAGGAAGACAAGTAGGAGACTCGATCTTCAAGCCATTGATGTCTATAATACCTACAATAATTGTTTAGTTAGTTATTTACTTAGTGAACTAAACGATGATATATTTGATGTCCTAAAAATAAAATGTGAGGCTAAAGTATAGCAATAGTACCTTGGGTTCAAAGAATGTGCCAAACAATGAAGAAGTGTGTTGATTTTCCCCCATCACCTCATCATAATACCCCTACTTAAGGTTTCGGAGAGGCACCCCACTTTTACTTTGGGGCACCACACCTATTGTTATAAATAAGAAGTTTATGTTAGCTTTAACCTTTTTTAACACTTTTTAAGTGTATGACAGTTGTTTTTAAGTGCATGACAACTGTTTATTTACTCCTTTACCAGTTTACCTTTCGAAAACCTCTTTTCTTTAGTAAAAAAATATTTTTCTCTACCGAAAACCTCAATCCGAATAGGTACTCCTACATTTTCACTTTGTGTTAGACGTGTTTGAATTATATGAGCATATTAATGTTCAGCTTGGTATTGAGTTGACACCTTTGAGCTACAATGATATTACCCACTGGAATGCCTATTTCTCATTAGTAGGGGCTGCAATCTAAAATATGAGGGTGAGACATTATAATGTGATGTGTTGTCAAACTAACCAAAATTAATGAGTTAATTTAGACTAAGTTTTAATTGCAAGCGCACGACTATTCAATGAATATAGATGTGGCAAACGAGTCGAAACCACAGAGAATTACTTTTGAGGTGAAATCAAAATTAAATGGTTCGCTAATACTAATCCAATAAAAAAATGTCTTTTTACGAGTAACACTAGATCTTGGTTTCGAAACCAAAACTCAACTAACGTCTATCCTCCATTTGGCTTCGAAAGCACCATCTTACTTTCGAAACCACTTGCCTTATTTTCCGATTTTGCGAAACTAACTTACATACCCCACCCCTTTTTTTCATTAAAAAGTGTTAAAGCTAGAATTTGAACCTAGATTAGACAAGTCAAAGGCATGCACCCTTACTATCTAATCTAGTCATTTTGTTTGTTTATTATATATAACTTCAAAATAAGACTGTAACCTGATTTTAAAACCAGCTCTTCGGTGGATTTGTGGGCCATTTTCAGGCTTTATTTGGCTACGATTTGGGCTGCTTTAGGTTCGAATTGCTGAAAAAAGTCCCACTACCCAGTGCACAAAATTAATGGAGCAAAAATACCAAAATCATAAGCCACAAATAAAAATGCTAAAAATAAAGCAAGTAAGCAAATAACGAGACACTAATATTTTTACGTGGAAAACCTCTTCAATGTGAACGATTACACCCATGGGACCTAGTCCAGAAATCTCCCCTTATGATAATAATGGGGTGACAATGTTTTCCCTAAAATAATAGGGGATTTTACTCATCAAGATGCAAATGCATACTTAGTTAACAAATTTCTTTACCAAAATTGGTAGATAACACAAGTCTTTACCCAAAGGGTAGATTCCAATCAATAGTACAAACCTTGCAGATGAATTACCGTAAAACGAAACCAAGTCTTTTCACGCACCAAACGTGAAAATAAACTTCACTTCCTTCTTTACCACCCAATTTTCTCTCTCTAACTCTCAGAACTCTCACTCTCTATTTTACGTAGTCGAATGAGTTTTAGAATCCTAAAACCCTCTTTTTTATCGTCTCATAAAGAGCCATACAATTACCAAACTATCCCCTTATATATATTAAGTGGGCCCAGTGGCTGATCCAGGATTTTTCTTCAAGGTGGTGAATTAATGTTGATTGGATCAGCGTTAACTGAGTTAATTGAGCGAGTTAGTTGGCATTAGTATAATATATTCATATTATTAACTAAATAAACGAATTAAAAAAAATTCACTTTTTTATTCCAACAAAAGATTTGTATTTTATACAATTATACGAGATGACTTTTTTACTTACAATTAAGTTCGATCTTATCGTCTCAACATGGACGATATCAAAAATCTCAAAAAAGTCACTTCTTAACTACTCAAATTTTTCTGATAAAAAACTACACATTTTATTTACACTTGTTGTCGCCGAATCTTCGTTTTTTGAAACAATAATCAAATCATCAGTGACACTACAAAAAAATGAGCAAAGATCTACTTAGGGCGAGCCAGGCTGGGCCGGGCAGGCTGCAATATAATTTTTTATGTTCGACAGAGCCGAGCAGGCCCAGAAATTCATAACAATATAAGTCCCATGGCCCACCCAAGCCCGATATTTTTTTCGGGCAAGGCTGCGCCGGGCTGGTCGGGCCACAATCAAGAGGGTCATCACATTTCTTTTTTATCCCCTAAAAAAAATTGTTTAACACCCACACCATTACTCTCTCCTCTACCACTAAGAGAGAGATCGATAGAAATAAGAGTAAGGAGAGGGAGAGAAGAGAGAGAATAGTGGAAAATAGAGGAAACAATTTCAATCAAAAGAGTAGAGAGGAGATAAGAGAGACAAAAGACAAAACCAATAAGTATGGTCTACTTGTCTCCCACTTTTTTTAGAAAAGCAAAAGTTAATTAATAAAAGAAAAGTAAAAGTTATTAATAAAAGAATCAAAGACAAAAAAAAGGAACAAAAATTTAAGGATTAGCGGGCCGGGTCGGGTATCAGGTAGTGAGTTGAAGCCCAAACCTGCCCATCAAATTAAATGGGTCAGGCCGAGGCCAGCCCGAGTCAGGCATCGGGCTACCATAGGCTGAATTGGACTTAGACTAGACATGCCGGGTATTGGGCTTTTGGGTATTATCTACACCCCTAGATCCACTTGCATCGTTATTCTACCATCACTATTACATCACTTGGTTACAATGGCTTGTAAGGCCCACATGAAGATGAACCAAAGGATGATTTTCAGTGAGGATGATATAAATAGTGAGGGGAACAACCTTACCAAAAATCAGCCTATTCTAACCTTATCATCTTGTTAAATCATTCATTTTACCGTTAAATTGTATCAATGGATGATGGAGTTACAAGTTTTAGAATGGGTTGATTTCTAGTGAGGAAGATCTATATGGTGAGTACTCACAAAAAATTAGCCATTCGCTCATCTGCATGTTGGCCTAAATGCCATTGTAATGGTGATGGAGAATAACAATAAACGGATCATTGCTCATAAAAAATAAGTCTCTCATACATGTAAAAAAGCTGTTCAAACTTCTTCTTTTTTTGGTTGCTTGAGATGATTCTGAAAGTAAAACTAAAGAATAAAACATTTTATTGTATACATTGGTTCATCAGATTTCATTCCATACTAGTTGTACTACATTGAATTTTTAAAATAGGGTGGTCTAGTTGTATATCATATTCACTAGTTTTAAAAAAAGCAGGTATAGATCCGGCCAAAGTTGGTGGGCTCCCTCATAAGAATAAGACGCCCCCAACACAAATTTAACCCCACTTTTGGGTCCTTTTTGGGCAAATTTTTAGGTGATTTGTGCAAATAGACGTGTGAATGTATATGTTATATTTTAGAAATAGTAGAGGTGTTAAGTGGGTCGTGCCAGCACAGGCACGGCACTGCTCGAGCTCTAACCGTGTTATGACTTACGGCTAGATGCACCATGCTGTGCAGGGTCGAGAGTTGTGACCCATTAGCACGAGCACAAGAATAGCATGAGTACGACACGAGCACAACACAATATATGGCATGGTAGAGCGGTGTAACGCCCCAATTTAAAACTCAAATCTCTAGGAGATTGAATTGCATCTCAAGGCGTTAGATTTACTATACCAGGTGATTAAACAGTATTAAAACAAACCTAAATAAAGGTTTATGAACCTAAATCAGAGTTAAGCTAATCTAGTTCGTCAGAACATTAATCACCTCTAAATATAGTTAGGCCCAACAAAAAATTTGCCAGAGTTTCCCCTGTATTTTCAGGGTCTGAGACCTGTCATAAACCTGTAGAAGAGATGATTTATCCACAATAAATATTTTCTAAATCATTCCATTCATCCACGATTGTCATATTATCTCATCATGTCTAATAAACCTTATTCATCAAAATAATAATATGTAGTCATCCACTAAGCTGGATCCAAAGCATAATTATAAAACGATTTCCCGCTTTAATAAAATAATACATAGATAATATTTGTTAAGTGATACTAAATATACATAAGTATGTTTGTTTTATATTATATAGTTCAAAAGAATATGTATACAAAGCAAGGAAAATAACTGCATCATAATTGAATAATAATAACACCTCAAGTATAATAAACCTGAGGTGGATACTCTCCCTATACCTGCCTCCTCAAATTACTTAACATCCAATCATCCATTGTCTCCTCGATTTCCTGAGCAAAAAGCCCAGTAAGAACTTATAATACTAACAGGTAGTCACTAATATGAATTTAAGACAATGCAAGTTTTAAAGAAAACCAAGAAATCATAATACAATAATGTAAAAGCATTTGGTACCTTTACTACAACATAAATCGATAACCATTCACTTACCCATACAAGTATAGATAAACTAACAACAACTCACCATCATAATACTGCGTAGTGTAATCATCTTAGAGTGAAGAGGCCATGACTAGATGTTTCAGCTCCTAGTCAGAGAGCAAAATTGTGTTTCAACTTAACCGATGTGGAACCC
>MVGT01004424.1:7350-20752 GCA_002174775.1 Macleaya cordata | reverse complement strand
AATAAGTCAATACTCTTGTTAGAGATTTTTGTTGTACTCTTATCACCTTAGTAATTTTTAATTAGGTGATAGTGTGATCCTTAACCATAGTCACATTGACTTACAGTTAAATTCATTAACCGTAGGGCAAATTTAGACTTTCACTGTCTATCATGGTATGGAATCTGCCCATGCACTCTGACATAGTTATTAACAGTTAATGCACTTTCTCTTTTTTGTGTACTGGTTAGCGGTGCTGAACCAAAGGCTTCCCCATTCCTGTTTGCATTGTCACTTGTGGATACAAGCAAACAATCATATATGGTTGTTGTGGCAAGGTTTATATATCATGTAAATTCACGGGTGGTGCCAAGGGTTGTACTACTCATCAAACAATGCAAATAAATGATGAATAGTTTAAATTCAAAGTTGATGAAATACCTGGCACATTAGTTGTAATAACCCTATCAGGAACATATGTACTCCTAGAAGTGGTTTCAGCAACCACTATCCAAAATAAACAAGTACATTGTATGTACTTACTAAAATTAATGTAACATAGTAATAGTATTACCGATTTAGCCCAAAGTACATATTCAGATAACCAAAAATGGGAAATATTAGCAGAACTTATTACCTCCATTGCCTTTCTTCTTGGCTTTGGTTTTCAACATATTTTTCTTTTTTGATGCTCCCTTGCATGTCTTGCTATTGTGGCGGAGGCCTCCACACGTCCCACATTTTCTTGGACCCTTGCTTCCCAGCAGTTGGCTCATCTACAGACCTCCTTCTTTGTTTCTTAGGTCTTCCAACTGGTCTTGAAATTTTAGGAGGCTTCACCGCATATAGAGGCTACAAAACATAAATAAAATTAGATCCAAATAACTAAATAATAGTATTTGTAGTTTAAAAAAAATTGAAGTCAATTGTTTACCTCACTCTAATCCTAAACATGAGTCATAGGTGTTATGAAACCTTCATAAGCTCTCCTGTATGTTACTACGTTATAATAGGCATAGAAAAACATATAACATCTTTTGTCAAGGTCACATTTTATGGTATAAAACAAACAATCTTAATTAAATGTACTTATTTACTTATATATTAACATCTCTCTGTGTAGTATATACGACTGCTACTGCGTGTACACAAGGAAGTCCAGTAATGTCCCATACACGGCAAGTGCATGTCATTGTGTCCAAGTTAACAGTCCATCTGTTGGTTATTTTGTATTCAACAATATTATAAAGATTATCACTTGACCCTTACACCCTGTAGTGTCTGATATCCTTCTCCCTTACATTTATGATCTTCGCAGCCCTAGGCACCAAACCATTAATGTCCCACATCCTAGCTATGTTCTTCCTCTCAAACATGAGTGTCATCATCATCAAATGAAACTTTTCAACCAATAGAACTAGTGGCATATCCCTCAACTCTAATATCCACTTGTTAAAACTCTCAGAGAAATTATTGGTTATATGCTCACATTTAGACACTACATCAATGTGATCTAGCCCATGTCTCAACCGTTACTTTGCTGTGCAACTAATCATATGCCTTTTGGTCTATCTTCTTTATTGTGTCAGCCCACCTTTTATACTCAGACATTTGATAAGCTTTTGCTGCTCCCCAAGCCAACCACCTCAAATAATCCCCCCTGTGAGTCTTCTTAAAATTTTGGTAGTAGTGCCTAAAGCAAAACTTATGTGGATTGTTTGGAAACACATCACGTACAGCTCAATCAAACCCTTTTGTCTGTCAGAAATGAAGGATATCTGCCTAGGGTGTTCTGCAATTTGATCTTTGATGCAATTCAAAAACTTCTTCCAAGTATGAAAATCATCTTACTCACAAATATATATGGCAAGTGGATACAAGCTATTGTTTCCATCCAAGGCAGTTGTTGTCAATAGAACACCACCGTATTTGCCTTTCAAAAAGCAACCATTTAGGCCAATGACTGGCCTGCACCCATGAATGAAACCGTCAATAAATGGTTGTAGTGCAATGCACATCCCATCAAACACCTTGGTCACATCATCCCTTGAAACTGATGCCACAAAACTTGGATTAGCCAATATCAACTGTCTACACATTTTAGGTGACAACTTGTATGATTCATCATAACTACCATATATTCTCTCTAGAGCCACACCCCTTGCTCTCCAAGCAACCTAATAGCTGATGTCTACCATGAATTCTTTCCAAAAGTTTTCTATAATAAAAAAAGGCTTGTATTTTTTCTTTTTATGAGCCCTTATGTAGTCCTCCAATTCCTTAGCCACAAACCTACAAGTTACCATCTTTTTATGTATTTTGGCATGGCCCAAACATGTTTGTTCTTCAACCAATGTATTTAGCCTGAAAGCTAATTCATGTCTAACCTTACTAACAAACATGAACCATGGGCACCCCTGACTCCCACACTTGCCTCTAACCCTCATCAAGTCATGCTTGATGTACTTCATCTCAAACCTCTCTTTAACTGCATACCTCCTTAAATACCTTCTAGATTCATATATATTCCTCCATTGCATTCCCACTACCAACTTGTCATAAGGCATCTCTTCCTCACCTTGCACATTGCATTCAGACTCATCATATAAATTGTCAGTTGCAGCTGATACACCTTCAAACTCTTTAGATGGTGGTGGTTTCTCACCTTCATCAACTTCAGACTCAACAGGTGTACCTTTGGGTGTAGTCTTCTTCGGTGTACTCTTTTTGGCCTTATTAGGTGTAGTCTTCTTGGTCTTCTTTAGTGTATTCTTCTTCCCCTTCTTGGGTATGCTATTCTTCCTTTTTTATGTGACCTCACTCGGCTGCTGTTGAACTTCATGTGTATCTTGATGCTCATTATCAAGACCTATGTTCTGTGAGAAGAACGCATCCCAATCATAATCAGGCAATTCGTGTGATTTAAGGTCACATACATCAGAATCCCCAACCTTATTGGCTTGGGTAGAAACTTCTAATGTATTTGATGTCACACTCACCCCATCAAAAAATTTTACACCTTTTTGTCTCTTCCACCCAACACTATCAACGGTAGATGGTGCACCAATCTCCTCAAATAACTTCCTTTTCCTACAAGTTGTGTGATAGTTGGTGTTCTATGTGCTGACAACCTAGCCCTTTGAACTGATGAAGGAGTCTTTGGTGTCCCTTATGTTACCAATAGATCAGTTGGAGTGTATTTTGGTGGCATTTCTTCAACTGGCTGAGCTGGACTTAGGTTTGAATGCTCAACTGTTTGTTATGGCCTTGATAACCTTTTTCTGGAAGAGGATTGAGGTCCTACCTATTGTGCACCCCAATACCTTCTTCTTGAAGAAGGTTGATGGTCTAAAAACAAGTGGATCCTACCTTTAGCATCAATCTCACGATTTTGTACCCATGTACTCAAATCAACATCATTATCAATTCTGTGTTTTACTCCATCTTTCAAATATGAAAACAGTAGTGTGTTACCCCTAAGCTGTTTTCCCTATTCCTCACAGCTTGTGCTAAGTCAATAAGCTTTAAAGTAATGTCCCAAGAAGGATCTTGCAACAAAGTGAGCTTCCCCAACATGTAATCAATTAACCCCCAACCATCAAACACAAGCTAGTCCCTCCATTTTCCACAAAAATGAATCATCACACAAGCACCCCACTATCTGTTATTTGGTTGAAACCGTCACACAGAAATAGCAAGAAATTAAAAGTAATACAAGGCATCCATCAAAACCCGCATCATAAACATATAGGCTAAAAAGTATCTTATACACTAAGTTATTCATTCCAAATATGAACTTGTAATTTATAGCAATAACATTACAACTAAAAATACAAGTTCATAGCACAACATCAGGACAAGTTATGATCACTTTCTTAAATGTTTTAAGTTTTAGAAAATCTAACCAATTATGATTAATTCAACTTTTTCTCATAAATTGTAATGAGTTTTTATTATTTCTTTATATCTCTATGTTTATAACATATGAGGTTACTTTGGGTTCAAAATTCGTGATTTTTTAGTATTGTTTACTATTTTTTAACTAATTTCAAAATTCGTGTTGATGCTGCTGTATTTTTAAAGCTGGCAGTAGAGTTGGTCTGTGTTTAGGCACATTTTTCAAGAATTTTAATTTATTTTTGGTTTTTAGTCAAAACATAAAGACTTTAGCTCTATGTCTCTAGTTTCATCAGAAAGTGAAAGCACTAAGTTTGGATTTATAAACAATAAAACTATTTTTGTATCACTGATACAGATTTTAGCAAAATACATATGTTTTGGTTTTCTTACGTTTTCACTAGATTTCTTATCGTGGATTTTTATCACTGAAATTCATGCGAACATAGACTTCTATATCGTTGAAACAACCTTGATTATTCAATTTTGACTTGTGGTTTGATCATACTTAATTCTCAAAATGGATATTTTTATGCTGGATGATATTCTAATCTAGTTTATACAATCTGTGGGATTTTGCTTATTGAGTTATTGACACGTCTTACTCTACAAATAGAAATTTAGCATGTAATGCATGTGTGATGAACTTGTAGTTTCGGATGATAAGACTTTTACGAGAATAATCTGAACTATTAATTATGACTCGTAGATATACCAATTAATAAAGAATATAGATAATTAATTGTTGACAACTTGAGATAATGTTGTGGATTTCAACAATAGGTAGTTGGCTCGACCTTCTCTTATTTTGATTACGCGATTACTGAGAAATCACTTTTGAGATTTATAGAGGTGTACTTTAACCGAGGCTGATAACCTGCTATTTAAAGAAGAAAGGTCGTGGTTAACACAAGTTCACCCAGTGCACGATTGGGTTAACTTGTAGACAATAGAAGGTGTTGAAGATAGATGGAGGGATTGATTGAGTGAACTTGAAAGCTCAAGATCCCACTTAATTAACTAAAAACAATTACCTATATCAGATGCTAGATGTAGGGATGATCATTAATTTTGTTGGGAGAATGTGTAAGTTGGTTGAACTTGCATGAAAGTTGATATGTGATTTAGACACCTCGTGAGTATTCTTTGGAACTACGTTATGCTTGATCCTTGTTTGGGTACGTAGGTAGCCGTAGTGCAGTGCAACATGAAATTATAAGAAACTTGTTGATGTTGTTATTATTGTTGTCGATGATGTTGATGAATTGATATTTATGTTTCTTTGATTGTATAAGCTAGTGTGTTGTTGTTTGAAATTTTATGAGTTGCATTTTGTTTTGACTTTTGTTTGGGCTTTTTTGGACTTAATTTTAGATTGAAAGTTATATGTTTGATCTTAAGGAATCGAGTTATGAGTTTGGATTGAGGTTTATATATTAACTTAAATTTGGGGCGTTACAATATAACTTACCAAATATAGCCTAGGTATTTGAGTAACACAGTGGTCGAAAATCATGTTTGTCAAAAAAAATTAATAAAAACTATTTAGGTACACATGCGTCATTTAAAAAGAAATGGTAGCCCGCCTGTTGCCAAGAAGCCCTCAGGGAAACCGCTTGGCATTAAATTTTTTTTTCTTTTCACAAATGTCGAAAAAGTCCTTCAACATAAAACCCCTCCAGGATAACAGTCGACCTCTTCTTCTACTTCTTGTTCCTGTTCTTCCACTTCTTAAAGTTTAATGGAATCTCCCTAAACCATAAAAAATTTTACCTATATTTTTCATTTTCTTTCGTGTTTACCACTAGATCTATCTTGTATCACAACTAATTTCATCTCATTTTAAACTTAATCTAAAAATACCTAGATTAATTAATATTTAGTTTTTAGGATTTTATTTCTTAATCAAAGGGGTTGGTGGAGTGATTTGGGTGATCAAATTGTATGATTTGGTTAGATTTCTCATCAATTTCTCAAGGTATATTCAAAATCATCATTTTACATATGTTGATTGTAGTTGAATGTTTTTATTTATACAACACCAAAACTTAAAAATTTATTTGGTTTTAGGATTATCCAACTATACAACATATTTGGAATTATAAAAATGAATCAACCATATGTTTAAAAATTTGCATATGTTGAAGATGCTAACCTAAAACATCATATCATCACATGATAATTAATAAGTATTGATGAACTGTAAAATAAATCAACCAACATGATCAAACTACTCAAGTAACAAATATACACCCACTATTATGAGTAAAAGGGACTACAAAAAGACTTAGGGTTAAGAAACTTATCTGTACACAACCCGTTCGATTGATCACTTTACTTCACAGATCTTATATCTTCTTCAACTTTATAGCCCTAGAGTTCTTCTTCCTTGTTGATGATTCCTTCTTCTCTCTCAACTCTCAAGTTCAGTTATTAGTAAAAAGAAAACCTCCAATTTTCACATTAGAAGCAACTTATATATATAACTCTTAATAAAAGAGTCCTAAACCTACTAAAAAGCATGAAAATTTGCTAGTCAAGTTACCCATAACTTAAGGACCCTTTTTAGGCATAAAACAACTCTAAAATAAGGCTTTAGAACCTTCTAAAATACCTTCCAAATAGCTAGTACGAAAATAATAAAAAAATTAGAAACTAAAATTAACTTACAAAAAATAAGTTTCCTAAAAGAGTTGGATTTCTAAATAAATTAGATTTTATAGTGTTTGGTTGTAGGAATAAAGAGAAATATTACTAATGAGTCCCCTCACTTAAGTTTACAAGATTAGATCTCTATAATCTTGATTAGATTAATCGTAGTCCAGTTTAGCTAAATTAGCCCCCAAACACCAAAATATTAAACACGCCCAACTTAAGTTATGTATACCTATACTAAACAAAATTCAAATAATATACCATACTATCATAAAATATGGGGTATTACATATATTTAGCATTTACCTTACGACCACTGTAGATGGCCAGTCTCTAGTAGCCAACCCTTTCTTTTTTTTTAATAAATATTTTTAATTTAACAAACTTTAATAAAACTCTTCCTTAATTAAAACATAACTCTCTTTCAATTCTTTTTTGAAAAATAAGAATACCAAGAATATTAAGAAAATAATTTTTTTAAAAAAAAAATAAAATAAATAACACCCAATCTAATCTATGTGGACAATAATCTATGCTAAAAAAATTTAACTAATCCAAGGCCATCATCAGATCAATCACATTAATTTGAACATAAAATTTATTTATCAGTCTCTAAAATTTTCAGATCAATCAAATCCTAAAATAATCAAGAATAAATCATAAATAAATAAATAAATGACGTCATAATTCATGTAGGTAGCCTACTCTGATACCCTAGAAAGAGATAGATGGGCTAGATTAAAACTTAAATCACGTCATAATTCATGCAAAAATAAATAACTATTTTCCCTTGTAGAATCACAAGAGAATGTATAATTCAAAACAATATGTTGAAGAACAAGAGCGTACTGTTCAAAACGTTTATACATACCTATAGATCTTCCTCCATATTCTAGATTTCCCATCGAAAATTCATGATAACATAGCCACAATAATTCGACCATAACTACTTTCTAGTTGCTCCATTTTCTTTTATGATACCTTCCTTTTATAAAAAATTTAAGTTTCCACAACTTTGTCCGAAATTGGGGTTGTGCCCTAAAAACAACATATTTGACATCTATGGTTTCTTGATTCATTAATATATAGTTATCTTGTTTAATATGCATGGTGAGATTATTATCTAAAATGAGTTATTCATATACAAGTGTTGTATATGTAAAGAGATATAATTCATTGATGGATGTTTTTGTTCGTAGTCTAGAAACTATATGTTATTGGGAAGACTATAATATACTAAGTCTATCACGTAAGTGATGTGATGTATCTCCATCACAGAAGTGGAGACTTTTAGACTTGTTTATTGATGTATTTAGAATAAATTGAATCAGATTATCAAAATACTTTATATTTTATGTAATACCCCTTTAATTTAAATTACTAATGTTTAGGGGCAGCCACTTTTTGTTAAGGGCACCCTGACAGAGTTTTAGTAAGTTTGGGTTTAAATTAGTTATAAATATAAACTAAAACTCAAAACTCCTCCTGTTTCGTGTTGATCGACCAGAAGAGAGAAGGGAGAGAGAGAGTGAATCGGTTGGTAGAGGGAGATAGAAAATCCAAAGAAGAAGAACCTAAGGTTCCGTGCAGGCTGATCGCAGAGGATCGATAGCAAGAGAGAGAAGCCTAGACACCATTGTAGCAGAGCTTTTCTTCTTCTTCTTTGAGTTTCAACTTCTTTGGTGATTCGAGGCAAGTAGTAACTTGCTCTTTTGGTGTAGATTTAGGTTTTCTATGATGTTTGTATGCTTCCTTAATGATTGAATGCATGAAAACCTAGTATATATGTTGTTTGCATGCTAACTACATGAATGAGTGCATGAAAGCCATAAACGTAGGATGTGAGCATGTTTCTAATTGTTTGAGTGCAAGGGAATTATGTATATATATTGTGTATATGATTCCCTAATACTTGTAGGAGAGAAAACCAAGTTCCCATGGAGTTCTTAAGAGGCATAACCCTGAAATCGCGAAGGAAACCCAGGGAGTATCGATACCCAACCCAAGGGTATCGATACCTGCCCATTAATAGTGGACAGATAGGGCTAGTATCGATACCTACCATGATGGGTATCGATACCAGCGGTATCTGCTAACAATCACAATAAGACCCAGGGTATCGATACCCACTCTAAGGGTATCGATACCTACTTCTTAATAGTCGATAGACAGGTCCAGTATCGATACCCATCTTGAGGGGTATCGATACCAGAGGTATCTGTCACCTTAATGATGGTTGGTATCGATACCAATAGAAAGGGTATCGATACCAACTGACTGTCAACCCTAAAATAGGTTGTTTTGGAGTCCTTTTGAAAGTAGCCTTTTAGTTAATGGATATCATGATGTATGACATGTAGGATATGGTTTATTTATGTGTTTAAAATGCATGGAATGCATAATTAAACCACTTGTTAACTATTTTCATGGAGATGAATGCTTGTAGACACATGTAACATGAAAGAAACCTTCATAAGCTTGATGTGTGCTTAAACAACCTGTTTAGCTTGCGTGCAAACATAGTTTAGGTCCTGTATAGGCCTGGTCCTCTCCAAGTAAGGTCTACGGATTCACTTGGCACGTAAGTAACACCGACAGGGTTACCAGTGCTTAGGGGATGGATTTCGAGGCGGTTCATTGGATTCACGTGGTTCACGGCGTGCCAGTGTCTCGAGTGCTCTACATGGACTGGTGAAACATAAGTAGTAACTAGAATACACTACTTATTATGATAACTTAATCTCAACTAAAGATCATAAAATACAACAACTATTATCTTGTGCATCTCATTACTTTTTTTGATCTTTTATCCTGACATATCTTATGCTATAATGTTAAAACACTTACCCTTATGAAGCATATGGTTAACCCGAATCTAAGCTAAGGGAACTAGTGAACTTGCTAGTTAGGTTTTGACCTAGCACCATTAATCTTTTTAGGTCCAGGGCATTAGGCGAATACTTAGTAGCGGTGATGTTCGTAGTTCGAGAATAAGTCTTTGGAGTTTTCCTAGATTTCTGTGAAGACATTAGCTATTCTTTAAACTAAGATTAATTTGTTTTGGGACACATGTTTAGTCCATTATTCTTTAAGAATATTCGTTTATTCATTTGTTCATATGATAATTTATTTTTGAGTTAATAAAGTTTATTTCAGCTTTATTTTACTTGTGTTTTGAATGTGAGTGCAAGCTTCTTGTTAGCTTGGTGTAACGCGTACACCCTGGAGCTACATGTTGTTAATGGTTCCACCAGAATGCCTAGTTTTCATTGAGTAAGGGCTTCAGACCTGAAATGTGAGGGTGAAGCATTATATTTTATGTCAGTATGTTTAAAGTATTGTGTACACTACTTTAGGTAAAGGCTCTTAATCATGAGAATATGTATATACCTTGTAAGTAGGTTGCAGTCATTTTGTTTTGTAAACAGTGAGGTCAATCGATGAAAACGTGATCTAATATTCTGAGCAAAATGGATGGTTGTGATCTCTTAGTAGGATTATAATATTCAACATGGAATCTACTTCTAAGATATTCACTTAAATCAATACATGGGAATATTATTCTAAACTGGCCAGTGGTTTTCTAAAATATTTAGAAGATTATTGGAATAAATATTGGTAATAGTGTATTTGATAGATAAGGATAAATATGCAATTACCCTGATGGTGCTGACTTGTAAATGTTACAGAGCCAAAGGGTTTTTATGAATATCAGATATAGTGGAGGGACTATTTACAAATTAACTAGTGGGAGAGTTTTTAAATAAATTTCATTTAATCTAGAGGGGTCAGTCACAAGTCCTTGGTGGACCAACTTGTGATTATTGTTTTAGTTTCTAATTTTATAAGAGATAAAGAAATTAGAAAGTTAAAATAATTAGCCAGAATTAAGTGGGACCCAGTTAAGATCTAATTAGGAATAGTATTAGGGTTACGATTGGCCTCCCTTATATATATACGGGAGGGATGTTTTCTCCTAAGACCACCCTAGGAGAAATCGTTGCCTCCTCTCCCCCTATTCTATGTTCTAGTTACTTGTTAATAAAAGCTAAAAACCCTAACCTCCTTTAATATATTTAAGTTAAGGTTTGGTTTCAAGATCAAAAGAGAAGCAATAAGGGTGACCCATTCAGGTAGATTGGAGCACAACAAAGAAAGCTTTGGTATGGTACCAACGTCAACCATGCTTGAAAGGTAACCATTCTTTCAACCTGCTTAGATCCCCAACAACAGTTAAGAAATAATGAGGATCAAGGAATAAGGTTTTAAACTAATTTTCTTCCGCTGCCAGTTTAATTTTTTAAAAATCTTAGGACAATGGTATCTGAGCTGAACTTAATTTGTTGTTAGGGTCTATAATTGTGTAGGATCATGGATCAATTAATTAATTAATTTTAATATTAATCTATGTGACTGTGTATAATTGAATCTAGTTATTTAGTTATTCATGTTGGAGGTATGTAAAAGGGCAAGAAAAATTAGTTTCTTGGATTCCCTGCCTATTTAAATTTATAATATATTATTAGATTTGATGTACACTTTATATATGGGTATAAGTTGGATGAATTTTTCCTTATAGTATTTGATGGAGATCAAAGATGAAGGAGATGAGGAAGCTGGAACAGATGGATCGTTGCGTTCTAAAAACCCTAGTTTATTTAGGGCTGATTATTTCATGTTAATAATCTAAACCTAAAGCTCTATGATTGATAAGTCTATATTGGTTTTGGATTCAATCCAAGAAACCAATAAAGAAATATCAATTAATATTGATCCATGATCTTTTTATGTTAATAATCTAATTTTGATTGATTGTTAGTTTAGAATTAAATTTGCATATTTTCTTTAATTATAAATAAGCACCAAAATTAGTCCCAAGAATCTTAGTCAAAAGGGTCAGTAACCAAATAAGCCTATTCTTATTTTGGGAGTAGCCTTTTCTTATTTTGGCAGAGACCTTTTCAATAATTAATTGTTTCCAGAAGTTAAAAAAAAATATTCCTTGTAAATCTTGGTTGCTAAGTTTGTTAATTTTCTTACTAATTTTGAAAAAGAACAAAATCAGTTTAATTTGAAAAACCAAAATTGATTTGGTTAGAGGGGAGGACGTGTTAGGCTTATGGGAATATCGAGTGGGCTTTAGGGTTAGAAGGGTTGCATTGTTTAGGACTTAAATGGGCTTGGTCAGGCCAAGCCCGCCTAGGTCTTAAAGGTTTTAAAAGGGAAAAGGGGGTTATGGGCTCCATCGAACTAAGCCCGGGTTAGGCTGGTGGGCTTAGTGTGCGATGGGCCCATAACCAAAACATAGGGTTGGGGTAGCGGGCTGGTCAGCCTGCCTTGACCCGCTGACCCGCCAACCTAGACCGCAACTAGGCCTGCCGACCCGCCTGCCCGACCAGATAACCCATCGAGTCAACCCGTTGACCCGACCTGTGAAACCCCACTAACAAAAAAAAATTTACTAATAATAATATTAGTAGTAATAATAATATTAAGTAACAAAAAAAAGTAGCAATAAGAGAGACTGTGAGAGAGAGTGAGAGAGAGAGAGGAACCGTGGGAGAGCTGAGAGAGGTAGAAAGAGGCCGAGAACATGAGAGAGAGAGGAGGAATCGAGAGGGAGAGACAGCAGCAGCAGCAGCTGCTGCTGTCCACGCCGGGAAGGGGGAGCAGCTGCTGCCATCGTCCAGCTGAGGGGAAGAAGAAGGAGAAGAAGGAAGAAGGAGGAAGAAGGAAGAAGAAGAAGAAAAAGAAGGAAGAAGAAGGAAGAAGGAGGAGGAAGAAGAAGAAGAAGGGAGGTGAAGAAAAAAAAACTGGGGTTTTGCTTAATGTTGCTGATTTGGGGTTGAAACCCTTGATTTGGGGTGTAAACCAAGGTGGAAGAAGAGGGTTTTGAGGTGTTATTGATGCTAGAGGTAAGATCTAACCCCAAGATTTATTTTTATGCTATTTTGAGGATGAATTTTTGGGGTTTTTGATGAAAAACGAGCATGCATAATGGTAGGACATCATGCTTGGTAAATATATATGCTAGATTTAATTTATAAGTTCTTAGAAAGCTTGGATTGTTGTTAGAAAAAAATCTAACACAGTTGCAATATTTTTAACATAACCCTTTAATCACACGTTGGATTTATGTTTTGTTTATATCCCTATTTTTGTGACATCTGTGGCTCTCTCAGGTTAAAATTTGAGAGTATTTGGATTTCTCTTACTATTTTTAGAAACGACCCAAAAATGGTGCTTGGTTGTGATGAAAAAAAGAAAAGAGAAAAAAAGAAAATCTGACATGGTTTTGGTGGATGAATGATTTCTAAAACTAGGATGAAGTTGGGGATTTTTTTTAAGTATTCGTAGGACCATTAATGATGGTTAGAGTTGAAGTTTAACCTTACTTAGAGTTTGGGGATTTTGATGGTTCCAATGGAACCTTGAGTTGGGTCTAGAAATTTGATGATGATGGTGTGTGTGAATTTTTGAAGATTCATGTGAAATTTAGCTTGATGATAGTGGATTTTGAATCTAAGTTATTTTAGATGAACTTTTGTGGGCTGTTTTGGGAATGCTAATGAATGAACGAAGGTGGAACTTACCTTAATTTGAAATTGATGGATGATGAAGGATGTAATACCCCTATCTCTATTAGTTACTAATGTTGAGGGGCAGCCACTCTGGATGAGGGCACCCTGTAGGGTTTTAGTAGGTTTAGGGTTAAGTTAGTATTAATAAAAACTAACTCTAACCCTTTCCCCTTGGTATCCATCGGTTAGGAGAGGAGAAGAGAAGGGGAGGCTGCTCATCCATTTCAAGAGAGGAAGAGAGGGGCTGATCTGCTGGGAGAGAGGGAGAGCAAGGGAGAGAGTTAGACTTG
>MVGT01004423.1:356112-396929 GCA_002174775.1 Macleaya cordata | reverse complement strand
AGAAAATTAAAGGAGAAGAATGGATCTGTATCACCTATTTTGGTAGATCGTGGCCGAATATGGTAGAAGACGAGATCTTAATCGTTGAGTCTTTGAGTTGATGACGTAATCTCTTCGAACTATAGAGAGTTTTTCTTTCAGAATGAGAGAGAGTCCCCTTTGAGAGAGCCCCCCTGTTCCCCTTTATAGGAAGGGAATCCAATTCAGTTGCCCTGAACTTTGGGATAATTTCCCCTATCTCAGGAAGATATTTTGGCGGTTATGGGGTCTCATGAAGACTGATCTCCTTACTTGAATTAGTCAAAATCCTCAGGAAGATATGATGACGGTTAGGGAGTCCTGCGTGGACTGAACTCCCAGTTTGAATTAGTCAATCCTTATCTGCCCTTGGCGTATGGACCATAGAATTGATCTTGGGCTAATGGGCTTCTGGGCCTGGTAAAATGTACAACCCTTTCGGTCGGAAGGCCACTGGGCCTGATAGCGAAATCTGGCCACTACAGTGCTTAAGGTGGCAAAGCACGTTCAACAAAAAAAATCTGCCTACAAGTTTACACCAAATTGGGAAGGCCCTTATGTTGTTCCACAATCTGCCCCTAGTGGTTATTAATGTATAGTAACCACTGATGGTGATCCAATTAATGCTATTATCAATGGAAAATAGCTAAAGGCCTACTTTATTTAAAATCTTGTAACTTTTCTTTCAAACTATTGAACAATTAATGCAGAAGTATGTGATTTGGAATTTCATTTTAGCAAAATACAAATTTTTGTTTGTCAATAATGTTTTGGAAAAAATTGTTCATCGATCGTTAACACAAATTATTAAACTACTAAAATAACCCATCAAAAAATAGATCTTCAGACTTTCTTCAGTCATCTGCGTTTGTGTTTGCCCTTTCTCTACGAGGAGTTACTGGGCTTCAGGGGAATGAACGTCCAGAGCTAATTTACACTTTTGATACTCATTAAACTTTATTTTTATCATCTCGAAATGATCGCGAGGCAACTTCACAGTGAACTGAAAATTTTTCGCAGTTTGTGTTTTTGAGTTCCATTGTTCAAGCATAGCTGAGGTAACAACTCCTAGTCAACGGTTGCGTATATGTATATATATATATATATTTGATGTACTTCATGATGTTTGAAATGAATGATACCAAGCAGGTGTAAGAATTCACAACTACTTTGATAGTCCCAATATAACCAAATCTTATCCATATTTCTTGGTAAAGACAAGTAAATTACGTCTCCACATGAAAATTGGCTATTTTTCTATATCTATCCTGCTAAAAGGGCTCTTGAAGGGGGTATCTCTTGAAGGGTTAGCATGCATCTGGATACTCTAATGATGGAAATTCACCCATGACAATTGTATTCACTACCAAAGGTGTTGTCATCATTGGCAAATTTTAGAGTTTTCGTGCCTATCGTTGTAGGTGCCTCTTCTGTAGTAGGAACATTAAGATGGGGTTCTTTGGCCAAAGTTTTAACAACTCCCAGGTCTATCACAGGTCCTGACAGGTTAATGTCTTTTGTAGTTTCTCTTTTATTATAAATATTTGAATCTAACATTTGGGTTTCTTGAAGAGCATTCTGCGACGTCCTAGCAATGTGAAAAGCCAAAGATACAAAAAAATAAACTCAATCATGAAAGAAAAATACAAAACTTATTATTACAAATAGTCAAGTTGCTTACTGCAGACAAGGAAAGATCATCATCTTCTAATTCACTTTCATCAGCAAGAGTGTAGGTATGCAAACATGCAGATTTTGATGCCTGTATAGAAAAGATACCATATTAAAAGCACAATGAAATCTTATTACATTAAAAAAATAAAAATAAAAGAGATAAATGAGTACATTGGTCACAGTTGACAAGGGTTTACGTTTTCTCGATGCTTTTGATAGGGCATTATTGGATTTACATCGATTTGACGGAATGAGTTTAAGTCTCTTCTATTTCTTTAAATCTATAGATAGTTGTAGGAGTACTACATTTTTCAACAGGTGATGTTAAGAAAAATGTCAAACTCTTAACTTGTTCTTCCCAAAACTCTCTTGCTTTCGAGCTTACACATGGTTTTCTATCCGCATAATGAAATAGAATGGTAAATTCATCACCTCTCACATATAGACCTCGTGGAACATCAAACTCTGCAACTATCTTGTGAATAAGAGGTAATGGCATGCGACGTAAGGGAACTCCTTAGTCAAATCCAATTTGATGAGCAAATCTATCAACATTTTATTGTTGTGTGGCAACTTTTCCACGATGGAACTTAAAATATACCTAGGTGTAGAACTGAGTATGTACATATACTTAGACATGCCCATGTTCTTTATAATTGAAGAACTCAACACTTCTCCATGCTTATTGCTGAAGGTACACAACCGGGTCACCCCTGTAGGGATAGTCACCCAAGGATGGAATGTAACAGATTTTTCCTCATTTAATAGGGATAATAAAAAGACTTCTTTTGGCCTAGCACCACTCCAACAATATGCTCTCCCTACTTTGTACTTGTCATTTCTCGATATGTTATAGTCATTCTAACCAGGAGCATAATCCTTAAAATGTTCCCATGCCCATAATTAGAGGAAACCATGTTAGCATAGGTGCTTACCCTTTTGACACCACTCGATATGCTCATTTCCTTCACCAAAGTGTCCAAGTGCATGTAAAGACTACCAAGAAAAAGTGTGCCAAGTGGTAAAGATAGCTAATGGAAAGACTTATGCTTCAACTTTTTGATAAAGATCTTCTGCAAAGATATCTCTAGACAACCAAAGTGAAAGAAATGCTGCCAAAACTAGTAAAGTGACAGAAGCCCATTTCCATTACCAACCTTTGATTTTTCATCGGTCCCCCGCCAGTATTGTGTCCAACAAGCAAAATTTTCCCTTCGGAATTTTTTAGGTTTAGAAGAATGGGAAGTGATTTGTCTTTTGAAGTACATTTAGTTTTGCGAGACTCATCAATAGCTTTCTCTAATTTTTCTTTAATTTCATTTTCTTCATTGGTGAGAGTCATATTCTCCTTCTTGAGATCGACACCTGTTACTAGGAGACTAAGAAAAGCAATAACATCTTCAAGAGTTATTGCGAACTCTCTCCATACGCATATAAAAGTATGGGTGAATGAACACTATCTTGAGACAAGTCCACTAGCCCAGTAAAGTCCTTTTTCACTATCAAACCACTTGATATATGTATAGCAGAAATAATAACAGCACTTTTCAATCTTTCACAAGCTATTGTTTGATTGCTCATAAAACACACCTACATTGGCCACATTTTTGGTGGTTTCAAATGGGTCATGAATGAGATCATTGAAGGGTTAAAATCTCATATTTTCAAAGGAAATTTGATGGTTGCACCTGGAAGAATGGGTTGAACTTGTGCACCACTCACTTTCATAAAACAAAATGGTTTGCAGGAGCTTCAAACAATACTTGATTACAAACGAAGTGTTCAAATTGATCTTCAGTTGACGGAACATCATCCCCCTCCAAAATAACAGTGGTACCTTCTTCGACGCTAATATCTTTATTACAGGCACTTTCGACAACAATATCATTCCCGTACCCAAGGGCGTCACCTGCACTTTCATTAAGAGAATTTTTAACAAAACTTGAACTACTAGAACTTTCTGAGATAGAGTTTTGGTTATCCATGTATGCTTTGGTGAGTGACTGACTGTCTTCGATCACAAACATAATATCTTTTGCTATAAAAGAATTAAGACATTTCATCAAACACTTTGCATTTAAAGTAGGAAAATGTTGTAAAAGGGGACTAAATATTATGACTCGCATGTAATTAACCTGGATCTATTCGTCCACTTTGATCTTAATTTAGTCTCCAATTATTTAGACTTGGTTAAATTCGAGTCAAATCAGTCAAACTCAATGCATACATTAGCTCGATTCAATTTAACGATGAACCCATTCATAATATTAGTCGTTTGAGTTTTTCGAATCAAAAGATTAAAATGGTCGTATTAAGACATGAAATCAAAATATCATATCCACCATCAAGAAATTTATGTAATAGATTCTAATACAAAACTTATAGAAATACATACTTTTTTACATAAGATATGAGAAGCTTAATGGTGAACTGTGATTGTAAAATTTATAAGCTACACATCTTAAAATTCAATGTCCCAACAGTTTTCAGATCTAACTAAAAGTGTGTAACTATAAAGAGGAAAAAAAACCTAGTACAATTTAAAATTGTCTACTAGAATCTAAGTCTAAAAAACAAAATCTCAAAACAGAATATTGACTTATTCGATTCTTAATATGAGAAATTAAGAACAAGAACCGAATATTTCAATCTCTATGAAATAAGAAATCTGAACACAGAGATTTTTGTTAACGAGGCAAACCCAAACTTGGAAAAACCCTGGACCTAGTCCAGTCGAAACAATCCACTAAGTAAAACGAGAACATACAAGCCGTTACCCACTGACTCACGACTCGAAGTCCACGATCTAATCAGCTAGATGCAATCTCTATGACTCGAATCTATGAACCATCACTTAGTTGATCTCCACACGATGCGTCTCCAACTCGAAATCCACCAAGTCCCGCAATACGAACAATCACCCGAATCCACAAGCAATCAAAACGAACTTGAATCCACAAGTTTACACACTGGAAGTCTATCAGCAAACCTCAAACAAAGGTTTAAGACTAAGGCTTGAAGGATTTAGTCTTCTTCAACAAGCATGGAAGCTAGAAGTATGAGTTTAGAACTCCAAGTTGTTGAATTGTATGGGATTATGAGAATTAGGGTTAACATCATCCTTTTATAGAAGTATATGACGTCCAAGTATGTTTAGGAAACTCCTAAGACAATTTAAGGTCGGTTAGGAATCCAATTCAAACAAGAATTTAAATTTTAGCAACTTCCAAACGAGAATTCCCACGGTTGTTTCGATATGGACATATTTTCTATCGAAAGCAAACTCTAATGTTGGCGGTTCTTTCGAAAGCAACAAAGTCCCTATCAAGCAAGCTTGTATGTTTTCAAGACTAGTGTAGACACCAAATTTCACCCCTGGATGCTAAACACCAAAAATTAGAGTGTATTGTGAAATCAATGCCTCAATCAACTACTAATTCAACTCAATTTGTCTATCTTTCAACTCAATTTGGTTTAATTTGATTTAATTTGGCTCAAATTTGAGCCTAATTGAAGAAATTGGGTGAAAAACAATTTGGGTTTAAAATCAAAATCAAAACAAAAATAGGGGTTAGGAAGAACCTAGAACCGTTTCTAGAGAGGAGAGAACCATTAGAATATTCTCTAAAATATCCAAAAGGCTCTCCATCAGCCATTTTAAGCGTGATCAGATCTAACGGCCAGCAGAAAATGGCCAACCGTGAGCCGTTTTCTGCCAGCTGATCTAACTGCTGCAGTTAAAAACACCCTAAAACCTCATATTTTCACACTTTTTCCACCCAATTTTTTTAGATCTCTCATCCTCTCTAACCCCTTAACCCTAAACTTGTTTACACCCTACCAACCCCTTAATTTTTCCTCTAAATAGAGAAGATCTCTAACATTTTAGGCAGAGCATTCAATAGATCTTTTAGGGGGGCATTGAATAGAACTCTAGGGAGAGCATTGAAGAGATCTCTTGGAGAGCATTCAATAGATCTCATGGGAAATGCATTCAATAGATCTCATGAGTTACATTGAATAGCTTGAGAAGGGGAGAAATAGAGTTAGGTGAAAGTAAACCCATTTTCATTAGATCTTAGCCCTCATCTTTCATCAATCATCATCTACACCACCCATCCTAGCGTAGACCTTGCACATTCAAACCTCACTCATCATGGGAAGAACTCAAACTAACTGAATTTTTCTTTCCATTTTGAGGTTGGTTTAGAGAGAGTTAGTGGTAGATCACATCACTTTTCAATGAAAAAACATTGTTTTCTTCATTTATCATCAACAAAATAAATCATCATATCTTAATTGAGGGTTGATTAATAGGTTTTCTTCACTCTCTTCATTATAGATCTTAAGCAAAATAGGTGGGTGATCATCACCCCTTTTTTATTTGTAGTAGAAATTATATCCTAAATGTTGTATGATGTAGTTGAAAGAAAGAAATAAATGTGTCATTTTATGAATCCTTCCCCATGATATCATTTTGATGTGCATAAATAACTTGTTAGTCATTTTGTTGGAATGCATTTTTATTAATCTTTATTATTGTTGAAATCTTTAAATACCACTTAAAACAAATAATGATCTAAACATGTTTAGTATTTATGTAACATGAAATAAAGAGTGGTTTGATGAGCTTGCAAGATTAGCCCATTTTGGATGTTGTCCCATCATGTGGTGATGTCTTAATTTGCATGAAATGCATAGTTAATGCTAAGGATGACAAATTTAGTATGAGAATTAATCATTTGGCCATGCTTTCAAACATGTGGGTGTGTAAGGGTTGATTTTTAAATCTCTACAACTTAAAAAGTAAGTAAAAACGTGCTGGAATCTTTTAATATAAGGCTGAAATAAAAAATCCAATATTATAGTCTTGTATAAAGCATGAAAAATTATACAAAATGGGCTCAAGAAATAATCAAAAAGGTTTTAAAACGAAGAAGTTATGGTAGTTTGAATGTACACCTTAAATGTGTTCGACAAAAAGCCTAAGAGAATGTTTAAAGTGTAGAAATCCTTATTTTTGGTTAAAATTCTCTTTAAAGCTTTGTTTTACTTGTTTAATTCAAGTATTTCATCAATGTTTATCATGAAATACTGGTTGAATTAGTGCCTTGCCACTTTCCATGTTTGTCCTTAGAAACAAATCAAATAACAAATAAGCTTTCAAATAAACTACTTGGGTTTTACAACCCACCTAGTAGGCATTTTGGGCCTACTCATTCTTTGTGATTAAATGAGCCCATTACACAATTTCTTAAATGTTAGGCTTTCTTTGTGGGCTCCATGCCCATTACTCTCATTGTTTTTTTAAGCCCCCATACCCTCATGGGCCTTATGATCCACTTCAACTTGTTTGTGGCCCATCCACTCTCTCTTGGGCTTAACAAGCCCAAAAACTCCCAAACTCTAATAAAATCAACTTAAAATGTAGGTTATTTTTAACCTAGAATAAGATAACCTAGGTTAGACATGTCATTGTTCCAAGTCCAAACATGGCATTGGGTCTAGGGTTATTTGTTCTTTTGCTTTCCTAGTTTAGAATAGCATTTGACTAGGATTGCTTGTTATTTTTTAGATTAATCTAGGAATTCGCCTAAACTCGTCAAGTGTGACCACTATGGACTGGCACACCTAAGTGTAGTATGTGTGCCTACGCTACGTCGATGTTCTCGCACTCTCGATTAGTTGGGTTAACTCTTAAACTAACCCCACCTTTGCAAGAATCAAAGATTATTCAAGAATAAAAAAAGAAACACAAGTTTTCTATCTAATCAAATTACTTGCATTAGCTTTGGATCATATTCATCCTAGAACTAGTATCTCTAGATTATTCGTGCCCGAATCTCTAGGCATAGCTCATCTATTGTTTTCAAAATTATCGTGCCACGTGTGCAATAGAAAACACGTATCATCATAAAGACCCATTGGATCATGTGTACAAATACACATGTCAAATTATTTTCAAAATTAACAAACTTTCTCTCGTATTACGTGTGCAATGGTAAACACGTGCCACATCACAGAGTCCAAGTGATCGTACACTTGTACATCATGGTTGCCAACACTTAGGATCGCGCCTCAGTGTCTCCCACGGCACGCTCGTAGAATGGAATCCACGTGCACCCATCTGCTCCGAAAAAAAAAGCTTTTTATCCTTCCATCTACGACCGCGAACGATCGAAGAGAGAAGCGATGTAGTTTTTTCTCGAGATTCCTAACTGAGGGAGGAAATGTATATGATGTGTAAAGGAGTCGCCACCTGATTAATTTAGGAATCAAGTCCCGGTTTTTGAAAATCGTTTTGTTTTAGAAAACATGACGATCTTCCTGGCTAGTCTAGTCTGTGAAGAGAGATTCTTGCGGTAAAGGAATCTTGGTACGGGTCGAGAAGGTGTTATTAGGCACCCGATAATATATATATTATTTACATATATATTCGCAAAGTCAGTGTCCTACTTTTTTTTGTTTTATCATATCGTCATGTCCGTGTCTCATTTATGTGTCCGTGCTTCCTAGCAAGAAACAGTACAATCTTATTGGTTGCATTTGCTTTAATATCTTGCCTATTATAGTGCAACCAACAAGGTTGCATTATTTCTAAGCAAAATATAAATATTTTTAATTTGGTTCTAGTGACTGGTCTCATTTGAAGGTCTTGAAAAATATTTTTCAAAACTATTATTTTTTACCAAAATTCGATTTGTAATAAATAAGTCACAAAAATTTTTATTTAAAAAAAAACTTAAAAAGTCCAAAATTTGCTTAATTTATTCTAAAGCCGCTAGAGAGGGTATTTCATCCAACTATCCTATTTTTTGGACATGTCGAACATTCTTGTCGTGGTAAAAAATAGGGAGCCTAGCCTAAAAGAAATGTCGGTTCTTCTTTGTCATCAATGTTTTTCTAATGCAAGCCTTTTGGCTAATTCAACATTTGTTTTACTAGATAGAACAATATGCAGTTCACCCATATAAAACATACTTTTGTTAATTTTGGATTTACCCATAGACTTATTTGTTGATCTATAGAATAATGCATTTACCCACGTGGCTATATATTGCATGCAGTTCACCCATAAAAAAGAAATTTTAGGATCTACCCTTGAATTCTTTCATTTTGAATTTAGAAAGTTTAAAACATTAACCCAATGTTGTTTGGGAATGAAATTAATCTTTTTACCCGCTACCTATTTATTGCTTCCACACAACTTTACAAATAAAATTTTACTTCAATCGCACTACTTTTTTATATACACCACTTATTCTTACACTTTATTTTCACTCATGTATGGACCCACATAGAGACAATTTAAAGGCTAACTCTTTTTTAAGATAATCTCCACACCATTGAGATCATCATCACTAAAAATTGCATTGTTCTGATACTTTTTACTCTATCAAAAGTTGGTTTACAATTTATGTTTTAATAAATGATTAAAAGAGTTTAAAGTTTCAATAAATGGTTGATATGGCTATGTACAAGTTTTAGATGGAACAACGTGACCTTTATTAAGAATGATCTTCATTGTGAGGAGATTATCATATAGAAAAATCAACCCTCAGATTGTCTCTATGTGGGCATATATATATATATATGCAGATTATGTAGGGCCTACGTGCAGATTATTCAAGGCTGATTTTAAGTCATAGTGTTCTCCTTACCATTTAGATCATCTTATATGAAAAACAACTAGTTCTAAGACTTCTAACCCAATCAAAAGTAAAGTAAAAAATGATCAGTAAAATGGATGCCTCGAGAGCATAAACTTTTAAGATTTGATGGGCTGTTTTGTAGGGTTTATAATTTTGAAACAGAATGATTTTTGAATTTAATAATCTACATGGTGAGGAGATCATCCACCGAAAATCAGTCCTCAAATCATCATCTTCTACCTATGGGGTGGGTACAAGGAGCATTTGAGATGGGGGGCATTTGATCCCTCTTCTTATCCTTTTACACTCTTATTCTATCTCAAAAGATGGGGTCTTAAATTTTTTCAGATATTTGGAATGAGACTGTCACCATTCTTTTCTTTCTACATTTTATTTCTTTCACTCATCCATAACAAACGAATTGAAATCTCAAACTAATTAATTAGTAAATAGAGTCTCTCATCTTTCTCCACATAAGTAGTACTGCTCTCTCTCTCTCTCTCTCTCTCTCTCTCTCTCTCTCTCTCTCTCTCTCTAAACATTTTTTTCTTTCTACATTTTAAAGCTTTAGTTGTTTTAAAGATATGGGTTCTGAACGAAAGTAACAAAAACGGCCTTTGGAGATGTGAATTATGAGAAATACTTTTGTAGGTTGATGATGATGATGATGAAGATGGAATGCAGGCTAAATTCATCATGTACATTGTTTATAATAGAGACCTCATCAAAATGTGGATTTGTTGGTTCCAATTACAACAATAGCAGAAGCAGAAGCAGAAGCAGCAGCAGCAACTCTAGGAGGTGTAGAGCCAAGCTGACAAGTGGTAGAAGTAGTAGAACTACTGTTATTGATGATCAGACGAAAGTTAAAACTAATAATAATCGCGACTCTCTTTTTATCGACAAACGCGGCAGATTGAGAAGTTTCAATCACAAGAAGCTGTCTCGGAAGAAAGGTATATTCATTACTAGTACTTATAATCCTAACCGGCGGAGACCTATTTTCTCACGTATATATTGTGTTCAGGTACTGAAAAACCAGAACGGGAACCTTTTTAGAAAACATTAGGGGGATATTAATATATTCTGGTTCTTGATAATTTGGTATTCAATAGAGAATTGGAACTGAACCCAAATTTACATATGGGCTCCACAGACCGAGTTATATAAAGCGGCTATATAAGAGGGACTATATAACCTGACCCATATATAAATTAAGTTTTAATTTGATATACTAATTATAAATTAATATTACAGGGGGTACCCTGAGAGGAAGGGGATGGAAGTATGGGACTGGGTTTGTAGATGGTGTGTTCCCAGTGATGAGTCCCATTGGTCAGCAACTCCTCAACTTATTGTTAGAAGAAGATGATGTCAACATAATTTGGGGTGCTCTTGATGCTCTTCCTCCTACTCACACGACATGGGATGACCTTATCAATGTAGTTGTTCAACTTCGTCTCAACAAGCAATGGGATCCAATAGTCACGGTATGAAACACTACGCCTTTACGTTTTGATTTCCTAATACGAAATGATGTTTGTGAGTCGCATGATAAATTTTCTCAAAAATCTAAATTATTTCTAATTGGAGGATCTCTAATGCTAATGTGAATGTTCTCATCGAAAAAAAAAATGCTAATGTGAATGTGATAAAAATTGATTGCCACGTAAGATAATTAGATATTTGCTCTAAAAAAATCTTCTCAAATATTAATGTGAAGAGAAACTTAAAAACTAACGTGGCGGTGGTTAGGATAGACATTGTGAAGCCCAATATCAATTTTTGGACATTTAAGTACACAATCTTACCATCCATGTCTGTAATTTTTTTTTTCCTCTAAAATTTTTAGTTACTTTTTAAACAAAATAAGTTTGACCCATTCAAAAATTATGTGCCACATAAGTTAAAACGGCATCCCAAGATATTTGCGTTGGAGATGCATTTTCTTTAACAATATCTATTGTGAATATTTTCTTGCCACATACACAAGACATTGTCTAATGAAATACTCCACATAGGAAAGAATAGACATTTGCATTGGAGATGCTCTTAGGTCATGAGTTGGACCTTCCTCTTAATATGTAAGCTGTAAAGCCTATGGTTTCCTCATCCATCAAAGAAGTTAGGGTTTTAATTAAGGAGTCTCTAATTAAGCCTCTAGTAAAATTAAGTTTCCTACCCTAAGACATGAACTGCATAACCAACAACCTCATGCAGCTGTGCACTCGCCCAAGATTGACAAACAGATCTGATTGAATATAACTATAGTGGAAATGACAATAATGCGGTCAAAAACAATAACACAAAAATTTACGTGGTTTGATAAAATTGCCTACGTCAAAGGGCAATAGTGATCCAATACTTTAATCAATCAATGATCAGAGTATAGTCCCTGCCGGTTTCTATGGAGCATTTAACTTAGTCCCAATTCAGCACCCTCTTTCAATAGACACTAATTACCGCTCTCAATTGAGCCTCCAACTTAGTCTACCTTTGGCACCATCTCCTTAGACTCGCCCTCATGGAAAATGATGACACAAACTCATCATCAAATAATGGAATGGCTGCTCTCTCTCACATGCGATGGAGCAGCCTCACGGCAGCCCAAAAGGGTTGCCAGTTGCAATCTCTCTTACAAAAGCTATCTTTGATGCCTCTCACTCTTTCTAATGTCTAGAATTGTTTAAGGATACGTAAAACCTATTTGGGAACTAATATTTATAGTTTCATATGGTCCCCACGAATTAGAAAGAGTTTACAACGATTTGGACACCAAATAGCAAATTTCTTCCGTGGGCAGTTCATACCATTCTACTGATGACTTGATTTTGGGCAGCTTCAAACCTCATCTATTATAATAGGAGAAACCTTTCTCACCCCTAAGTAACCTTCCTATATTATGCATCATGTCACTCTCTCCTCTCTTTTATTCTTTCCAATTAAGAGCTATAGGAATGGGCGCATCATGACATCGTAAGATGTCTCGCCCGAATGAATTAGTTGGTACTAGAAATGTTAGAAAAAGTGAACGAAAAGAGTAATAAGAAGTGAAAAGGACAGAGACACTTCCCAACCAGAAAGCAAAGTTCCCACTGATGGTATACTTAGTGTAAGCGAGCTCTAAGATCACATCTTTGGAATAAAATCCGAGTAATTTTGCTAAAATAAAAATTCTATCTGTAATTGAAAAATAGGACATATATTTTATATTAAAAGTTATAAATAAGTAATTCTCTAAAAATAGGACATGTTATAAATATGTAAGTATTTTTTAAAGTAGTAAACAAAATATTTTCTAATATAAATATCTAAAAACAAATAAACTAATTTATATTTTATATTAAAAGTTAATAAAAAGAATTTTATTTTTTCTTTAATATTCAAAGAAAATAATAACAAAAACTTAATTCTTTTAATAAAAAAAAAAAAGGCCCGTGCTTTGCACGAGCCTATGAAGGCTTGGTTTACTAACAACAGAAACTTTATTTACTTGTTGAACACCCAGTTCTTTTCTATAAATCACACGAGTTATTCCACAAGTTCTTCTAATTAATTGATATTATTTGACAATTTTTCAGATTGAATTAATGTAATATAGTTAAGGGGTTGTGATTGATCAGGTCTGCGAATGGATATTGTACAAAAGTTCTTTTCAAGCAGATGTGATGTGCTACAATTTACTCATAGATTCTTATGGACAGAAGTCCCTACATAACAAGGCAGAATCAATTTACCTCCAACTTCATGAAGCTCGAATAGTACCTAATGAAGATACTTATGCACTTCTTTTGCGAGCCTATTGCACATCCGGGTTGCTACATAAAGCTGAAGCAGTCTTTTCTGAGATCCAAAAACATGGACTTCCTCCAAGTATATATATATATATGCCTCCTATATATTCTAGTCAACTTTACATGCATGTAACCTAGCTCTTAATTAGATATCCCAAAAATGAACTTGTGGAATGCTAAAACAATAGTTCTATACATATATATATATATATATATACCATGTAGATTTTTATGCAGACCCTATAATTTTAAAGGATCCACAAATTCACTTTGAGTGGTGGATATTCATTCTGTCGAAATCGATAGAACCGCCATTTCCTGTCTACTCTTGTGCTCTGCATTAAAGTTCAATTATTATTTTTTTTCTTCTGTCTTTTACATAACATTGGTGCTATTCTTAAAAGAATTGCAAGCTAGCATTCTTCCATAAACTTGATTATATACTTCTAATACTATATGTTTTTTCTATGATAGCTGTTTTTCTAAAAACATAATTCCAACACTTATTAATGCTGAACTTTAGGATGTCAAGTGATGAGTTTTGAATCAGATCGACGGATACAAAAAAATAAAAATAAAAAAATTTGAATTAGATCGTTTGGTAAAATCACTTAATAGAGATCTTTGCTTAAGTTGAGTGATTTTACCGAAGGATCAGACTCAAAATTTCAGTTAAATCTTTTATCTTTGTGTTTTAGCTTTACAATTTCTTGTATCATGTGTCTTATATTCATCACTAAAACATTAATTAAGACTTAGGGGCTGATTGTTATTCTTTTGCCTTTAATTAGTGGCAGACCCACAAAAAATGTTCATTGTTTTTTACCACTTACTAGTGGTAATTAGTGGCAAAAAAAAAAAAAAAAACAATCACCCCCTTAGTTTCAGTTTTACCAAACACCACCTTACTATTTTAGTTGTATCTCTTTCCATGTCTAAATTACATCTTAGGATTATGATTATGTCATGTAGTTGTTAATTATAATTTACCCATGCAGTAATCATAATATATGAAATTTCATGTAACTTCATTGAAATTACTTACATTTATGTAGAGAAACCCGAATGCAATTTTGGTCAGGTGTGGTTGTATACAATGCCTACATTGATGGCTTAATGAAGGGAAGAAACACAAAAAAAGCAGTGGAGATTTTTGAGAGGATGAAGAGAGATCGTTGTCAACCATCTACAGACACATACACAATGTTGATTAACTTATATGGAAAGGTGGATCTCTTCTTTCTTTTTTTCCATAGTTCTTATTTATCCTTGCATTGATGATTGAATTTTTAGGCACACAGATGATGTAGACCCATACTTCTGAGCCCATTCATAGCACCGATAATGTTCCTACAAAGGAGAGTGGGCATGCCTCCAAATTGAGCTTGAAATTAAGATGTTAATATTATATTTATGCAGATCTGAGGGCAGCCCACTATCTCTAATACATGTTGAACAACTATTTTTTCTGAAAGTTCAAGCCTGTAGAGAAAGTTGTCAATGTTATATTTATGCAGATCTAGTGTACGCCCACTATTATGAAGATCAGGGGGTGGACTTGCTCTCCCTAATAGTCCCCAGTTTAATCACTCGCCTAGTAGGATTGGATTGAAATGTGAGATTTTATCTTAAAAGGCATCGATTCTATGAAAGGAAAGAGTTCATTTTATTAGTTTCATGCAGGACTATTTTTGTAGCTTGAATCGAGCCATCACCCCAACATAAATTCTACATTTTTTGGGCCCTAAAAGAATTTTGTTGTTGCAGGCAAGAAGATCGTTTATGGCCTTAAAGGTGTTCAATGAAATGAGAAGTCAGAGATGCAAGCCTAATATATGCACATACACTGCTCTGATCAATGCATTTGCAAAGGAAGGACTTTGTGAGAAAGCTGAGGAGATATTTGAAGAGTTACAAGAAGATGGGCATGAACCTGATGTTTATGTTTACAATGCACTCATGGAAGCTTATAGGTAGAGTTTAATCAAAATAGGCACTCATCTTATCAGATACATATGATCCTCTATGATCATCATGAAACAATTGCTCCCAAATCGGGGTAGGTACTCATCTGTTTACGCAAGGACCGACCTAGAACGCAACAGGAACCATTAGTATTACAATGGGTTCTAGTTTTGGGTACTTAAATACCTGACAAAACTAGTGAACTGATGGAATTCCGGACTCGATATCATATTGTTCAAGTAAAGCATAAGGGTTAAGTTCCTAAGACATAAGGTTTTGACACAGGGTTTTGACAGTCGTGCAGGTTTCCCACATGGGGCTGCAGAGATATTCTCTCTGATGCAGCATATGGGATGTGAGCCGGATAGAGCTTCATATAACATCATGGTAGATGCATATGGCAGAGCTGGTCTTCATGAGGGTAATATTTTGAACTATACATCCATATATTGTGTTTGTTTCATTTCATATTTGTGAAACTCAATGAGAGCTAATGGTTAAACCCACTTTTTCTACTCAGTTCCTTTTGTTTTTCTTTTTTGTACTTCAGATGCACGGGCAATATTTGAAGAACTGAAGAGACATGGAATGACCCCAACAATGAAGTCCCACATGCTACTCTTGTCAGCCTACTCAAAATCCGGAAACATAGCTAAATGTGAGGAAATTGTGAATCAGATGCATAAATCTGGCCTGAAGCCAGACACATTTGTCTTGAACAGCATGCTTAATAGTTACGGCCGGATGGGCCAATTCTCAAAGATGGAAGAGGTTTTGAAGGCAATGGAAAACGGCCCATACGAAGCCGATATAAGCACCTACAACATCTTGATCAATATATACGGACGTGCAGGCTTTTTCGAGAGGATGGAGGAGTTGTTTGGATCTCTTCCTACCAAGAATTTGAAACCCGACGTCGTTACGTGGACTTCTAGAATGGGAGCTTACTCTAGAAAGAAACAGTGTTTGAGATGCGTAGAAATATTTGAAGAGATGATAGATGCTGGATGCTACCCAGATGGAGGGACAGCAAAAGTTCTTCTATCTGCATGTTCAAGTGATGATCAAATTGAGCAGGTTACTACTGTGATTAGAACAATGCACAAAGATATGAAGACCATGTTGCCTTTATGATTTTATATCATTAATAATATTACTCTTAACGTTCCACTGCCTGTTCGTATGTCTGCTTCTTTAACATAAATGAAGAAACGTGCTACCTCAAGGTGCTGCCTGGGGTGAAAATCGTGGGGTGTAATGGTGAGCCATTTTCCCTTTCTTTTTTGCTCTCTAAGTTTCCCAAATTCTTACATGGTATCAGAGCTAGTAAAGAACAACCTATCTATTCACTTTAGCTCTTTCTTCTCCTAGTCGACCTCTCTTCAACATGACATGGATAGTAACAACTCCAATTTGATGTCTTTATCCCTTTCCAGCAAAGATTTCTCTAATATGCTCTCTATCAAATTAACATCAAGCAATTACCTACTTCAGAAAAAAAAAACAGTTATATCATCTTTAAAGGCCAAAACCTAATGGGCTGTGTAGCCGGTTCGATTCATCCTCCTCCAGTAAAAGTTTCTGAGAATAACCTTAAGTGTCCCTAATCATGAATGTGAAATCTAAAAACCATAGACCAACTTCTCTTCAGTCTCATATAAACCACTCTCTAAATTAATTATGGCCCAAATTGTAGGGTCAAAAGCTCTTCAGAAGCGTGGACTGCATTGCAAAACATCTATACAATTTGATCAGAGACAAGACAACTCCAACTATGACAAGAACTCAAGACTTGTTAGAGGATTCTTCTACTATTTCAGACTTTCTACAGAGATTCAGAGAAATTTGTGATGCCCTTGAAGCCATCAATCAAGTTAATTCGATCACAAGATTATGTAGCTTCTTAACCCCTCCATCTCCATGCGAACACCCATGAGTTGCACTTCATCAACAAAATGGAACTATGTACCAAAGATCCCAACTCTTTACTTATACTCAACACAATTTGATTGTTGGAGTAGAAGCAAACTCCGCATAATATGTAATTATACTAGTGAACTTGCAAAAAGAAAACAGGTGATTTGCTTACAAATAGCCTGCAGATCAGAGAGGCAAAAAGAAAAGAGAGAGAGAGAGAGAGAGAGAGAGAGAGAGAGAGAGAGAGAGAGAGAGAGAGGGTTTCATAGAAAGTACTCAAGATCTCTTCTCACGTGTGATTTTCCAATTGTGGGCAGTTCGAGGACCAGTTGTAATGCCTTCGTAGTATCGAGATTCAAGCTTTTGGTTGTTCCAGTCCTTGATGAAACCCAAAAACAGCTCACGTGCAGCCTCAGACGAAAGGTCAGAAAAAAACACTCCTCTTTCTTCTTTCAACCAGGTTGCAAACTCGTTATTCTTGGAAAAGTAGTCATCGTTGGACAGCTCTTGGAACTCATGTTTTGGAGAGAAGAACCAAGCATCAGAAATGACAGTTTCATAAAACCGAACTGATGATTCATGTTTGAGGAGAATAAACAAAATTCAAAATGACATAATATAAACCAAAAGGAACATTTATATTAACTAAAACTTCATCACCCGAATGCAATCCAAAAAAGGGAGTATACAAATCCTAAATTTTATTTTGGGACCGAATATTTACACCCAACTTTTCACTTCTTACACCAAACTTCTTCCTACACTCTACTTATACCCCTGTGGGACCCACATGGATATGATCCAAAGAGCTGATTTTTTGTGAGGATGTTCTCCTCATAATGTAGATCATCCCAAAAAAAAAAAAAAAAAAAGTCATTCTAAACTTTTGACCCCATCAAAAGATAATTGAGATTCTAGGTTTTTTGAACAATCCATTTCACCTTTAATATTCAACCAACTTTTGACTAGCATAAAAGTATTGGAATGATGTGATTTTTGTGAGGATGATATAAATTAGGAGATCATCCTCACAAAAAACTAGCCAGCAGCTCACAGTTAAGGTTCAAATGATCAGAAATTTGATATGGCGCATCCAAGAGGTAGTCCACCACTGGACAGTCCATATCAATGATTTGGTGAGAAACATCAAACTGGAATGTAAATGAACTTGGTGGTTGCACTTGGATCCCCATAATCTATTGAAATTGGAAAAGCCAACTTAATGATCCATATAAGATTCAAATCATTCAATGAGAAGAGTAATATCGGATGTTGCTGCAACTTGCATAATCCTCCAAAATTGATTTGTGTTTTTATCAATTTGAACTTTTGATAAGATAAACGGATTATTTAACAGACTTGGACCCTAGTATATAGCAGCCCAAGCAAGGGGGTCAGGCAGAAAGGGCAATAGAACTTTGGACACACCAAACCCACAAAAATTGGTTAACCCTTAAACAATATCCTCACATCTAAGCACAAAATATTCTAAAGATAACCCTTTAAACCAGATGAGATGACCAGAAGAATAGAAGGCCTTTAATGTTGAAAAGAGGATAACTCCAAAAAATGAATTATCTGCACATTCCTCTCCTTCCAAATGGACCAGCATATAGCAAAGGCAAAGAGCTCCCACAAAAATGCTCATTTCATTGAGAAAACAGTAAGACCAGCCATCAAAGAGATCCACCTGTACTCAGAAGTCTCCTAATATCCGTAACACTGAAAGGAATTTCTCCTAGACCCCCCTGGTGGAAACCAAATTGGATGAGAGGATGGATCATAGATATTGAATTGACTCATGTATAATGTATATTTTTGTGAGAGTGAAACACCAACTTGTACTCTTCAAATAAACCACTGTCAGATCTTATCCAGTGAAGTAATTTAAAGCCCTGCAGAATGCTTCAAACCTTGTAGTTCCAAAATAACCTTTAATTCTTGTTTTTTTCTCAAACTTGAGAAAAAGGGTAACTCTTACCATTCTCTCTTTATCTCCAAAGACCAAACTGCACAATCAACCCCATCTAATCTCCTAGCCAATAGATGGCTTCTCTTAAACTTTTCACCCTGCAAAATCCATTGTTTAATCCCGCAAGGTGGAAAATTCAAGGAAAGGAGGGGTCTCAAATATCTCAAGAAAGTAAACTGGCAGTCCAATCTCACCCTCCACACAGCCCTGAATCAGAACGTGTAACTAAGGCATTCAGGAAATGTCATCCTTTTGCATTTTCCTCAATATCCTCTTGGTTCAACCAGTCAACTAAGCAGTATCTCAAAGTCCAAATGTCAAGGTCCCAAACCCCCCAACTAACTCCCCAAAATAGTCAAATTGGTTCTTCACTGAACCTACGAAATTATCGAACTTCAAAATATTCACATGCTATTGGCACAGAAAAACTCTTCCCTTCACCATTCAGTCTCTGATAATAAATGCAACTTTCAATCAATCAGCGGGTATGTAAGCAATAATTATTAGTTTGTCTTAATCAATACTTAGATCATGAACAGAAAAGTTCAGCAAAGAATTTATCCAATGAATAAAAGCTCCAAACAATTTGCCTCCCACTCAGTCAGGCAGACAGACAGACAAAGATATGGATAAGTGGAGACATGAGCATCATTCATCTTATTTTAGGGATAAGCGGAAAGAGTAAGTAATCTAAAAGACAGGCAGGGATTACCTTTACTGTTAGATACAAGAGTGGAACTCCCGACCCACCCCAAATTGGAATATCATGTTAAAACCAGAAGATTTCGTTCCTATCATCAACAGAAAATATTCTTCCTGAATACAGCATTACTTTCAGTCCAGATAACCTCATTCATATTATTCTAGATTTCCTAGTGTTCTGTTTCTAATATCTTTCAACTGAAGTATGTATAGTGTTTTCAGACTAAACAATAAATGTGTGGTGTTGCAATACCCAATATACATTTTCCAAGTTCCAATCCTTGATAGCAGTTAGCAAGACTCATCTCCCTCGACAATGGGAGTTTATAGAAGTAAACATGCAGCCTACAAGAATGTGAGTATTGCAGCTTACCAATCTATAACAAAGGCACATCTCCCATTTCCTGATGTATTCTTCTCCACATTCTCATGTTTACTATAGTTGCATCAGGCTAATATGGGTATCTAGAGTTTTTTATTAGTACCGCCTGGAAATATTTAACGAATGGTCTCATAACTACCAACATGCATATTACATCAAAAACATGGAAGCTAAAAACATTCACAAGTCACAACTATGAATCGTAAATAAGAGAACTCACTGAGTGATGACTGTGTTTGTGACGTTTACTGTCATGCTTCTCCTCCGACTTTTTTCCTGAAAGAGAAGAATTCAACAGAGTCGGTGAACCCGTCCCAGACAAAGCTAGATATGAATGACCATGAAGACTATCACATCACAACAACAGCATTTATAAACTAGCAAGAATTAAACTTGTCTAATTTTCCAACCATATGAATATTGTAACATCAAAAATTAAATAGTAGTAAGTAGTAACAACTAACAACTACACGTACAAGAAGGAAATTATTTAGGTAAGGATATCTGGATATGTAGCAACACCCCCTATTAGTTGGCAGAAATTAGGACCATCCCCCTAGTTTTGCATTCTTAGCAATTGACCTCGCGGTTTCAAATTGGGATTACAGTGTTACACTGTTACTTTAAAATTTACTTCTCATGTTGGTGTTAGCCTGCCCTATAATGACCAGAATGCCCCTTTTGTAAAAGACCATACCTTCTTGCCCCTTTCTTGCCTTTGGCACAGTGCCTTTCCTAAACCACTTAAAAGACACCCATGTAGAAGTCCCTGTGTCTCGGTTAAGTAATTCATACCATCTCACCAATCAAATGGACAAGTTAATTTACGAACAGGCACGTTTAACTGGAACTGCCAGCTAGGTTGTCAGAGGCAAGGTGACGCGATGAGCTGGGCGCCTCTCCCAGGCGCGCCTAGGCGTCGCCTAAGCCGCCCAGAAACCCTGCACCCCTAATTTTTTTGGATATTTCATGTGAACCCATTCTCAATGTTCTAATATTATTTATTCAACTAATTTCAACATACATGCATATTGTTTAGCCTTTTTACGACTTATATGCATAAATGACAATAAAAACGACATAAATTAGCAAATCAATGAAGCTCACAATTTCACAAATCCTGTTTTGAAGTAATTTAATCGAGTTTGAGGGTTAAAGATGGGAAGAAATGGGGTTTCAGGAGGTTCAAGAGAGTTTGGAGTGAAAAGAAGCAAAAAGTGGGTTTTGTTCTGGGCGACCGCCTAGGCGCCCCTCGCCTAGAACCTAGGAAAATGGTCATAGGCAAGGCGAGCACATTTTTGCATGTACTGTTGTACGCCTAGGCGTTGCCTTTAACAACATAGAGTGCCAGCATAACTTTATTATGGATTTGAAGGACCCCTCTAAAAAATCTTCTATTTAGCATTTATCCCAACCCAAGTCATCTGAAAGCAAGCACTATACTTACATCCAGGTGCAAGACTACATGGAAGTGATGTAGCACACCTTCAATGACAATTTGCAAAACACTAAACAGAACAAAACGAAAATAAATGGCGTCATCTTCTTCTTTTTCATATCTTCTTCTTCATCTTCATAGTCTTTATCATGTTTTTTTCCTTTTCTTCTATTCCTTCTTCTACTTTTTCCTCTTCTTTTACGTTGTACAGATTTATATGAATCTCTCTTTGAAAGAGCTTCACATTGAATGAGTTTTTTAACATTTTCTTCTAAAGAGGAAGAGAGGGAGAAGAAGAATAAGGAAAAATAGTCATTTAAAAAGAGGGCAATCCGGTTATTTAGAAAGGAGGCAATGTGGTCATTTCAAACAAATACGAACACCCAAAATACCATCAAAACGTTCAAAATAACACCCCCGTCCAATTTAAAAACAAGGGGGCAGTAACATCGAGGTGCGTTCTTAATTTCTGCCACTCAATTCAAGGGTGTTACACTGTTACTGGATAACCTTTTAATTACAATAAAATGATCAAAATTTTAGTTTTTGGACAATACATAACCAAACTACAGAACACAAATTTTGAGAGAAAAGATATCAACAGAAGTGGAAAAATCTGAGTAACAAACTCTTAAACTTAATAAAGTTTTCATCCCAAGAAAAGAAAGGATACGAAAAGGAAATGTTAATGTGTAAATTCTAATTTCTTGACAAGATACAAGAAAAATAAACAAAATAAAGAGTAAGAACTAAAATGAAACCATGTAGATTCTAATAATCTAATTCAACACCAACATACAATTTTTATAGCAAATCACTAAAAGAGATGCTAATGCAGGCCACAGAACTCAATGAATAGGTGAATCTGATGAGTCTAAACCAAGTGAACTTTTCTTGATCATCATTCTATTGTTAGAGAGCGAAGAAGGTGAGAAGCAGGATAAGAGGAAAGGATTTCGGAAAAAAACTACGGGGGAGGGGGCGCAGAAAGGGGAATTTGTATAATCATGACCTAATTATTAATTACTACACGTTCCCTTAACTCAAAAATCATCCAATTTTTAACTACCTTAACAATTTCCCTCTATAAGTTAGATAGTAAAGAATTCTTTTGAGGTTCAACATTTAACGATGATTACTCATGTTTATAGGATCTATTTGAGATTCAACACAATATTTAATAACTGGGTATGTAATCACAATACCAAGCCCGTAATACGACAAGGAAGATGATTTCCCTCTCTACTAAGTTAGATAGTAAAGAGTTCTTTTGAGGTTCACCATCAATCAGTCATCGAATTTTTTTGAGGTTATCCGTTTCATACAATGGGAAACAACATTTAATGACGATTGCTCATAGTTATAGGATCTATTTGAGATTTAATACAATATTTTAATAACTGGGTATGTAATCATTATACCAAGAACTAATAATACATATATAGCTTCAAAAAAAAAAACCCTAGTAAGCTTATCAGTCATCGAATTTTTTGACATCATCAGTTTCATTTATGATCGGTGAGATTAACAGTTTCATACAATATTTAACAATGAGGATTTATGATTCATTTTAGGGTCTAATTGAGATTTTTTTTTTCTGATTCATTTGTGAGAAATAGGAAGAAGAACCTTTGTCAGAGTGTTTGGAGTGCTTATGAGATTTCTTGCTCTTGACCTTATCTTTCTTCTCTCTCTTACTACTGCTACTTCTGTGCTTTTTTTCGCTTCTACCCTTCTCATCTACAAAACAAAAAACACCAAACAAATTCATGAGGAAGTGGCCCTCAGAGGAAAAGTTATTTGGAAGAAATTTCGAAGACCTTCTGAGATTGAATTTGAAGAAGAGCCTCTCTTCTTCGACTTCTCACTCCCCATTTTTATTTTATTTTTTGAAGATCTCTCTTTCTCTCTCTACTTCTCTCTCTAAATTTTTTTTGGCGGTGAGTGTTGTTGCGTATTTTCTTAGTGTGCTTCAAGCTTTCAACTGATGGTGCAACGTGGAGTTGATCGAAACCATTAGGTGGAGTTGATCGAAAAGACTAGCCCATTACGTCGAGTTGATCCAAACCCATATTAACCTCAAGATCACCCCTTCTCCATCCGATGTAGGATTATTTCCATTTTTGGGAACTATTCCTCCGTGACAAACGGCAGGGGCCGCTGGGACTTTGATTCGCTCAGACTGTGGTCGACTGTTGTTAGGGCGCGCCTAGGGCTGTTTTTTTGTCAAACCCATAGCCAAACCATTAATTAGTTTAGGAAGACCAAAACCATACCAAACCACGATGGTTTTTTTTTTTGAGAACCAAAACCACACCATCGGTTTTTTGGATTTTTTGGATTTTTCGGTTTTTTTCAAATTTCGGATTTTTTTTCGGGGGTTTCGGTTTTTTTAACGGACAAAGCATTCAAAATTAAAATTCACTTAGATTAAAAAAAATTAACATATGGCATTAATCAATTCATCATTTAAACTAAAACATGACATACTTAGTGCGCTTACATTATAAAAAAAATTAAAGTTTGTTCAAACTTAAAAAATAAAAATCTGACAACAACTAAATATTTATTTAAATTTAAAGCATGACAAAAATAAAATGTCCAAGTGTTCAACAATCTTAAGTAATTTCCTTAGTAACTCATCTTCTTGAGTTCATTCAGCTGTCTGATCTGATAAATGAAAAGAAGAGCATTACGTCAATTTCAAGAGTCTAATCACGTAAAAAATGTAAAAACAACATTACATTTCTTATATATATTCTATCATATGCATTACAATTCAAAATAAATGGATCAATTACCAGATTGGAAATTAAATGCTTTAAAATTCTTTGAAGTCTTAAGTTAAATAGTTGATCCACTACCAAGCAATGCTTCCATATCATCAGTTAAGCCTACAAAAATCATAAATGTTATCTTTTCAAATAACAAGAATGGATAATAAAAATTAAACAAAAGTTACATACAACATACCTTTCTCAATAAAAATTAAACAAAAGTTACATACAACATACCTTTCTCAATATCCTCAAGAGTCTCAAGTTTTTCTTCAACATCAACGGGTGTGCTTGGACTTTTCAACCAATCTTGAGTGCAAATCAAACATTCCACAATTCTTGGAGTCAAAGAGCTACGAAATGGATCAAGCACTCTCTTGGCGGTACTAAACGCACACTCAGAAGCAACAGATGTCACAGGAATAGTCAATATATCACGTGCCATAATTGAAAGTACATGATAACTTTGAACATTCCCTTTCCACCAAGACAAGACATCGAAATCAGGTGTCAATGCTTCATTACCATCTTGTAAGTAACGCTCCAAATCATTCATGGAATCAACATTTTCTTTCTTCTTCAAATAGTTAGAAAATCCACTCTTGTCTGTCGTTCCACTTGAATTGTTATCACCAACTTCAATGGAAACTTGAGATGAATTAGTATCTATGACATTCATACCTTCTAACTTGTAGTGATCATAAAGTTGAACCATCAAATTTTTTAACCTATCGATGAAATCAAGAACTTTCTTCTCCTTTTGTTCTTTGGTAAGATTGCCATCATCGATTTTGTTGTAATATTCTGTATACCAATATTCCACATAATGCAATTTATACCGAGGATCCAATACCATTGCAACAATTAAAACTGGATTAACATTATCAATACTACAATATTTGTCAAATTTTACATTCATTTTGACTGCCATATCACGAAGAGACTCATCATCACTACTTAAGTACTTCAAGAGAGTGTCTTTGGTTGTACTTAATTCATTGAAGAAAGTATTAGAAGTGATGTAATGAGAACCAGATATACGTTTCGTCAGAAGGTAAAATTTTTCTAAGAAATTATGCAAAGATTTCAAAACCTTCCAATCATCCTCTTGCATGTGACCTATCTCATTTACTTCAAACTCATTTTTATAGCTTATATCTTGTTCCTCCATCCGCTCAAATGCTTTTGCAAATTCCATTGCCATACCAAGCATTTGGTAAGTAGAATTTTATCTTGTTTTTACATCCAAACACAAATATTTTTTAGCATGAATTCTCTCAGCTGAAACACCCTTATGTTCAAGCAATTCTTGATCGAATTTCCAAGAAGAAAGTTGAGCTCCCGTAAAAGACAAGGCTTTTTGTTTTTTATCTCTTTCACTATAAGGATACTTAGCACATCTTTTAGTAAGATGTGTCCATAGAGAACTAGTTACGTTGACACTAGGGCAATTAAAATGCTTTCCACAATATTTACAATCACAAGTACTGGCAAATATTTTAACTCCATCATTCTCCACAAAATGTCTATTCATATGCGACCAAATTTCAGAATTTCCAAATGTTTTCGTACCTGTTCCTTTCCGTTTTTGACCCACATTAGTGTTGGAGTTATTATTTGTTGTAGTGCTTTTGGTAGCATCATTCGTGTCATCCATGCTTGACGTAACAATTTCAGACTGTATAAAAATAATTTAAATGGTGAGCAAATGGGTAGCAACATACTTTACAAAAGAAAAAAAATAATAACAAACAACATTCTATCTAAATTAAAAGTAACATAAAAAAACTTTTAACTATTAACTATTAACTGTTTCCGATAAAAAAAAATTAACTGTTTCATAGAGCCGTTAACAAATTAAAAAACATAAAAACAACAAAATAAATGTCTCAGACTCAAAACCCCTAATTCTATTTTGGGTTTTGGAGGTTTTGATAAAGACAAAACATAAAAAAACATCAAAACATCAAAAAAGATGAAGAAGATGAAAATAATCAAAAGATCAAAGGTTTCCTTTTGATTTTAGGTTTAAACAGACAACATGTTTGCTCATATTTAAATTTTATGGTTTAACTTTAAACTATGGAATTATTTTAATGAGTTCTAAAGCATGGTAAGATATAGAGGTAGAATATCTATATATGCATGCAGGTGTACCTAAGTACTTCAAGCTCCTACTTAATCAGCAATGGCGGACAAGCGATGGTGCGCTTGGTGCTCAGACGTGCTTTGATTGTGGTTAGGGTTTTTCTCTTCCTTGTTGAGAAAGAAAATAAAAAACTTAAAAGATTTAGAGGGAAATTGGAAAGTGTGCTTTGATTGTGATTAGGGTTTTTCTCTTCCTTATTGAGAAAGAAAATAAAAAACTTAAAAGATTTAGAGAGAAATTGGAAAGTGTGCTTTGATTGTGGTTAGGATTTTTCTCTTCCTTGTTGAGAAAGAAAATAAAAAAACTTAAAAGATTTAGAGGGAAATTAGAAAGTGTGATAGAAATTACCAAATTGGATTGAAAAGAAAAAAAATTACAAAATTAGAGAATTGTATAGGAGAGGTGTTTAAAGTAATTGATTAAGTCTAAGTTTCTAACGGTTTTTCTCCGCCACCGATTGTAATATACAATATATTATATATCTATTACCACCATTGGATTTAAATTATATTTAATATGAGGAAGGCCCAATTATTTATAAATGATAAAATTATTAATTCTTTCTCTTTTTTTGTGAAAATTATTATATGTAATATGGAAAGATCATCCTTACCAAAAATTATATCATTCAAAAATAATTATTGGGTAATTTCTAGGCCATCCATTTTATTTATTACTTTTAAATTAAATTTTGATGGGGTTAAAAATTTTGGTATGATATGGTTAGGGACGAAGTCATAAATTTTTTCAAAGAGAAAACTCAAAAAGCACAATAAATTTCTTTGGTGTGCCTGAAAGCTTGTGGAGATACGTGTTAAGAAATTAGTTGGTCAAATTCTAACTTTACAAAAAACTTAGGCACAATTTACTAAAATCTTAATAATTGGTAGGGCACTTAAATTTTTTTGGTGGGGCACATGCCCCAACAACGTACAAGATAGCTCGTCCCCGAATATGATTTTTTTTTATGAAGATACATGGTGAAGAGTTCATCTTCATATTTTGGTACGGTTTCAGTTTTTTTGGTTTTTTGAAAACATGAAACCAAAACCAGACCATAAATATCGGTTTTTGCGGTTTTTAGGTTTTTCGGGTTTTGGATTTTTCGATTTTATGGTTTGTCGGTATTTTTTTCGGTTTGGACCGGTTCGGACCGAATTTAAAACCGCACCATGTGCAGCCCTAGGCGCGCCCCATTTGGAGTGGCAGGCGCAAGATTTGAGCACATCCTCCAAATATGTAGTTGAAGACCTGGCAACGGGTTAGGGTTAGGATTAGGGTTAGGGTTATTAGGGTTAGAGTTGGCGGGTTTTCGAGCTAAGAAGCCTCAACCCTAACCCTAGCCCGTTTATTAAACGGGTCACTTTCTCCAACCCTAGCCCTAACCCTAGTAACCCTAACCCTAACTCTAATAACCCTAATTATATTAATCTTCTCTATTATTTTGATTTTTATTAATTGAGCTTTAATTAAGAGGGAGAAGAAATAGATTTTAATTAAATAAGGTTTAATTAAAATAGAATTAAAATGGCGCATTAATGAAAACTTAAATAAAGTTTTATATAGAGAGAGAATGAGTGGAATCAAAATGATTTTATGAAAATCTTAGTTAATGCTTGCTTAGGCGGGTTGGCTCGCGGGTTACCCAAACCAACCCTATTTTATGGCGGGTTGAAAAACCCCAACCCTAGCCCGGCCCGTTTAATTGGCGGGTCGAGTTAGGGCCGGGTTATTAAGGTCGAGTTAGGGCCGGGTTGGCAGGTTAGGGTTGATATTGCCAGGTCTTTGATTGAGGTTAGGGACCAATTTACTGGAGGCAGCCACCTTTTTCTTCTCCACTCTTGTTGCCTTTAAAAAATGAACAAGGCTCGCGGTTCACCACCACTGGGTGTTATAATACTAAAGAAGTCAATAGATAGTCGAAACTCCGAAACCGATTCGAAATCATATTCAAATTTTTAGATATTATCTAAAATTTCGAACATTGGATTGGGATATCGAATAATTTTTTGATACGAATTCGAATATTAAGGAATTCGCTCCGTTAATATCCGATTCGATAAGAAATTATATATATTATATATTATATTAAATGTAATAAATAAAAATTGTATATAATATGTATGTGTATGTATAATATATTATATTATATATATATATATATATATTAGTATCAATATTTTAAAAACCAGACCGGTAATCAAACCGAAAAAGCTAATGGGTTGGGTCAATTCGGTTCAGCCAGTGGGTTGACCAGTAGGTTAACTTAATATAAAATTTCAAGTAGCAGAATTGTTAAAGCTTGCTTATCAAACAAATTTTGGTCCTATGTTCAAAACTTGATGTTTAAATAATTTTGGAAATACTAAAAACTAATTATATAATGTAATAACGGTACAAAAACAACAAAGTTATTGTAGCTCAGTTGGTTAAGGCTTTAATTTGTTGTGAAAAGGTCTTGGCTTCAAAACTTGTTAGCTTTGTTTTTATAATATTATCTATTTACAAGTGAGAAAACTAGTTTAAAACCCAGTTGGGTCACCTGGTTCGCCGGTTCAACTGGTCGGGTCGACCAGTTCACACTAAAAACACTGGTTTTTAAGAAAAAGAGTGGGTCACTGTCAACCAGGACTGGATTTCTGACTGGTTCACAGGTTTACTCGTTGAACCGGCCGGTCCGGTCAGGTTTTTAAAACACTGATTAGTATACATATAAAATAGAAAAATATCTTGATATCTATAAAATCAAATTTGATATTATTAGATTTCAAATAGTTTATGAATTGGATTAACTTATCGAATCAAATCGGATATTATTGGATAGAAGATAAATTTATCGGATACTAATTCTAATTGTGAAATGGCGTATTCGTTCAAATATCAGATAGAATTCGGATAGAACAACTTTTTTTCAAATTCGGATACTGCACTATCTGTATCGATAGTATCCATTGACATCCCTATATAATATTGAGTTTGGAGAGCCTCGTTCTTCGTATATTTAGAGAAACGATATATATTAAAAGTCTAAATGTGCCCTACGGTTAATAGATTTAACTGTATGTCAATGTGACTAATGGTTAAGGATCACACAATCACCTAATAAAAATTACTAAGGTGATAAACAATCAAACAATAATCTCTAAAAAGAGTATTGACTTATTCGATTCTTAATATGTGGAATTAAGAACAATAATCGAATATTTCAATCTCACAACAAGTATGTAATATATGCACAAGAGATTTTGTTAACGAGGAAAACCTAAACTGGGAAAAAAAGCCCGGGACCTAGTCCAGCAAAAATCCATTAAGAGTTATTGAAAACTTACAACCCGATTTACCACTCGATAGACACGAATTACGACTCCCTCTACGCTCCAACAGCTACGGTGTACAGTTCTTCCACAAAGTCGAACTCCACGAATCTGCCTCTTAGTTGATTATCAATTCTCACGCATACAACTTGGAGACCACCAAGCCAACGTGAACGAGTTACGCATACAATCCGAATCCACAAGTACCGCACCTTGAACCACTACTCAACTCCTCGAGTATATCACCACAAGCTTGATACTTTAAGCACAACCACCGATAATCCACCGGCAACAAAACTCAGGTTTTGAGTTAAAATGGGAAGGATTAAACCATGTACAACCAGCTTGGAAGCTAAAGGATTAGTGTTGAAACTCTCCAAGAATTTGTTGATGAATAGAGTGAATGGTTGATTAAACATTGATGGTTCAATCACTATTTATAACTGAAAATGTCCAGCACAAACCCAGAAATCTCTAGGTTGTTTAAGATCAAAAGCTAGACACAATAATAGAGATGAGAAGATATTCCATTGGTCCCTCATCCCACTTAGAGGTGTTCCCCACGCCCCAATAATTTCCCTAAAACATGCTTAATAGGGAATGTGCAAAAAAGTGAAAAGGAATCACTTTACAGCTCACAAAACAGCTGAAATCGCACAGATCTGGGCGATGGTAACCAAAAAAGGCCTAGAATGATTTAATAACTTTGGTTTCGAAACCAACATGTTTGGTTTCGAAACTAACAACCCAAAAACCATCTGACATCATTCTGCAACTTTGGTTTCGAAACCAACAAGTCAGTTTCGAAACCAAAAACCATCTTTAGCATTTTTTAGCTTTGGTTTCAAAACCAACATGTTTGGTTTCGAAACCAAAAATCATCTGGCATCATTTTCAACTTTGGTTTCGAAACCAAGGCTATTGGTTTCGAAACCAACTTTTGGTCACAGTACAAATGGTCACAATTTTCCTTAAAAGCGTAGTTTTCTGACAGCATTCTTCCAAACACTATTTTTAAGGGGTTTAGACATCTTTTTCCATTCCGTACTTTCTCATATGATCTAATATGAACTAACCACCTATGGTATTGAGTTTCTAAGTCACTTACCATCCTAAGATGAGTTCTGGTGGTGAGTTGAGCTTCTTAAAGCCTTTTATTCGCAATGAACCGAACAACGACTCACTAACTCTAACTCAAGTTACATTGACCTTTTTGAGTTAACTTTGACATGAAATATGACAAATATGACATGAGTGAACTCATGGACCTAACATATATATATATATAGCAGAGAGAGAAATTTGTGTACTCTTAATTCATTTCTAAAATAAAAACGTCATAACTTTTTATCTATAAATCGGTTTTAACAAAATTTATAGTTTTGAAAGGCATTAGTGAAGATTTTCAAAATAAGACCAGACACTAATATAAAAATTTAAGAAGAGATACATATAGGTGTCAAGTACGAATAAAGGCAGATGAGACATGTCGAAAGTACGTCGACATGTGCCGAATGCACAAAATTACATGCTAATATGTGTGCTAGAGTTAGACCATATTTTAGACGATAAAAATGCAAGACGAATTATAGGCCGTACTGAATGCACACAAAATATATATATATATATAAAGGGTAACGAAACCCTCAATATGAGAAGAGACGAAAACTAGGATGAGAGATAGATGAAAATCAAGAGGGATGAGATAGAACAAAATAGGAGAGAAAGATAACAGGCGTCAAGCCTAATTTCATTAATTCATTGGTAAAAAGTTAATTACCATATGATAGTTCTAGGACTTGAATAGATGCATAAAATAAACCTATGACTAAAATAATGACCCCAAATACTGGAAACCCTAAACTAATAACAAAATAGTAAAATAACTATCAATTAAAAGGCCCACGGCCTAGGCGCGAGCTGCCTAGTTGTGAAGATGCAGGATGACTAGAAGTTAGTAAACATCGAGAGAAAGAGAGTGGGAGACGAGGGAAGGAGTAGGGGTGGGACTGGATTGGGTCTCTTGAGATTAATGGCTCGATTTGCGCATAGAATGATGGAGATGTCTGTGATGATCAAAATGGTGGGGGAACATTGAAGATCAAGTCACGCCGTCAAAAGGACAGGGGTCATGCGGGCGAAACTCACAGACTTTGCCTCAATGCATCGTGATTTGAATACGTGATTCTGTATATTAACCCGCCGAAATTGAAAAAGAAAAACATTTTAAACATGTAACTCATTTGGTTTCACAAAGCATCAAGCAAAATTGCTTACAGAAAAATCCACTCTATAAACTTTGAATTAGAATTACAAGTATCACAACAGACAACAATGATGAAAAAGAATTGAAAACAAAACATCTCCTCAAATATTTCATTCTTATTTGATCTTAGTTGTTGTGGTAGGTATGACTGTACATTGAATGAAAGCATGCTTTTACTGTTAATTCATGATGTGTCGTATTTTGGGCCTATCCCAGTCACTGCCATGGTTGACAGATGACACCAACACACTGCTGTAATGTGCCTGAGTTACCTGAGTGCTTGCTGCTGCAGTGCCTCCTGCTGCCCAGGCAATGACGTCCTTTTACCTTCTCTGGAGGTTTATTGACATACTACATTGCATCTGCATCACTTTCACTTTCATGTCCTCCAATTTTATGCTTGTTATGATAAAGGTAACCAGTGGCTTCCTAAAACAACAGTAAGCACGAGATCTAACACAAGTAGCAGGCCGGCTTGTCGCAAGCCCAAGAGAGGGGATCAAATCACAATCTATACTATGTAGCCTACTCCTGCAAAACCAAGGACCAACGGTAATGATGGTACTAAGAATGTGTTTGGAACTTGCGTTTCATTTGTGCATGCATTTAAATATTGTGCGTGCAAATTCAATAAGTGGCACATTTAGTTTGTGCAGCTATCTCCAAAATGGTTGTATGGTAGTTTCTTGGGTAAATGATTGCGTATTTGGCGTGTATTTACACATGGAAGTGGTGGTGTAGCTTTATTATTGTCAATATGTGCATTTGAACGAAAATGCGCCGTCAATTGTAAATGAAATACGCAGGGTAGGCTGCATTTTCATTACTAAATGGGCAGGTATTTAGTTTGTGCATGCATAAGAAATGCATGTATTTCATTGGAGCGCCTGGAAAATGCGTTCCAAACACACCTTAACTCTATCCCAAATAAGCATTCCAAAAAAAAATATTGAACTACCTCACGCGTATTGAAGATGATAAAACCTCCATCAAATTGCCGTCTTGTCCCAGTTCATCTATTGGAGAGCATTGCTTCTTCAATCTTCCTGATCACAACACTAAGGCTACTGCCAGTTTCAAGAGCTTTAACAGCAGCTCGATGCGCATGTTTATGCCACTTGAGAAGGTTGTATGATTGCAGGACTGACCACCTTGCCTGATTTGACATCTGAAGAAAGCAATCACCAATCAAAATTTAGAATTCGCACATCAGAGATTATAGAGATGCCTGCCAAGTAGTAAACCAGATACTAACTTGTGCGATGGAAAATGGGGGTTGCAAAAGAACACAGATACTCCTGAACAGATTCTCATCATTTTCTCCGCCTTCTGCCTCTCCATAAACAAGAGCTTCAGCTGCAATTCCAGCAAAAAGTACCATGCAGTACCTGGGAATTTTGACCATGCTCAGACATCAATAAACACTTCAATTGGCAAATAAAAATTTTCATTTTGCATAATACCTATCAAAAGCAGCAGTGCTGAGTCGACCTTCACCAAGCTCTTTTTCTAACTTCTCATCCCAAAACTGAGTTCCTGCCTGTTGAAAGTATGCTGAACTTTTACATGTTGAGTAATGGCTAAGCATAATGCAACCAAGGTATTAAATTTCGACATATTTCAGTCAAAATATTCGAAATATTTCGGTTTCCATAGTGGGCGACACAAAATATAACTTACAGTGCCGTTTTGTCAATATTTCGGTCGAAATGTTCGAAATAATCGAAATGAACAGTAAATTTCCACCGAAATAATGACAAAAACACAAGAAAATAGATCAAAATATTTGAAATTTACGAAATAATCGAAATAAACAGTAAATTTCCACCGAAATAATGACAAAAAATACATAAAAGTAGTTTCTATTTTGTATAATTTAAAAAAATTTCTTATCAAAGAAGTGAAAGGGTATGCATTATCACTAACATCTAAATTAGATGTTTGTTATTCTTATTAGGATATGCCATAGGTCATACTATTGTGCTATTAAAACCTAAGTTTGATATTTATTGTTCTAATTGTACTTATGTAGATATATTATCATTATAATATTGACGTGTTTGTCACTCACTCCTAATCTAGGTATTCGATTAATAATTTAACATGTGAGAAACTTACACGGGCGTCTAACAAAATGCCACAAGACTTCATTTCCAACCACCATAGTAATTGTTAGAGTTTGATGACATGTGTTTTCATGCTTCTTTTGTTGGTTGCTAAGTGTTGAATAAAAATTTCCACTACATTTCCAACATTTGCACAATATTTCCATCATTTCTATGAAATTGTAATTATTTCCACACTAACCGATATAATTCGTGGAAATATTTCAGTTTCCAAGTGGACCGAAATTTATACCGAAACAGAAATTTAAAACCTTGAATGCAACAAATAATAAGAGCGATAAAAGTGAAGGTGAGGTGTTGAGAACCCAAATGCACAAAATAACTAACAAAAGAACAACATTAGCAACCATTAAAAATTTATTAATCCCCAATAAAGGCAACTAAGTCCAGCAGTATTTAGCAAATGACATACTAAAATAAAACCCAAACCTGTGCCACAGAATGTAATAAAGAAACTGCTGTAAATCCAAGAGGTAGAGGTAAACTCTTCAAGCGTTTTTAAATAAAGTACTCTCTTAAAGATTTAATTGATAAAAGAAGAGAAATTCGTATTTTAACTAAATTGAAATTAAAAACTTCATTGTTTTTCAATAATATCTGAGTACAAAGATGGAGCCTAGCCCTTATTTAAAGCAATAAGGAGTCTTATTTTAGAAAGGAAACTAAGCCATAACTGACAGCCTAAAGGCTAAAAATCAGCCACTTCCTAAAACTAATAACTACAAAATAGAAACCAACTATTAATTATAAATATTTCTAAAAATATTAAAAGAGAATTAATTTGGAGATCACATGGGGTCCACTTGGGTGCGGGCGCATGGTGCATTGCGTCATCGTTCACCTGTTAGTACAAGTGTAGAAGACTTGTTTTAAGTTGGACTTGGCCTCTTCTTATAACTTTGCTATCACCTGTGGATACACTCCCTATCAGAGTCAATGAGGACTCATTCTCTTCATATACTTAGTCTATAGTTTTTACTCATTCTTAATTGTGAGGTGGTTCGTGCTGGAAAACCATGACACACTGTTCAAGAGAACTTAGTGGCTCTGTTATTAAAGTCCGATCACGATGAAATGTCGTGCATCAATGGGAATTTTGAGATGTTCTATTTAAAAGCATCCAAACATATGGGCCAAAGCCCAATCTGACAACCAAATTTAAACTGACTTTAATTGGATTGGATTGGGAATCATCCACACCGACCACCATTGGATTGGTTCCGACAATCTCTTGACGATGTTGATCATTATCTTCTTGATCAAGTGCTTGAGAGTGTTTGTAAAGCCGAGCAATTAACTCGCGACTTGGTAAAGGCTGAAGAGGAGCTGTGGCTAGTCACTAGTGACACTGACTAGGACTGCAAATGGATTGACGTCTGCATCTCGTGGAGCATCATTCTCAATACGCTGATTTGGATAAGGGCCACTTCAGGTTGAAGTTAAGGGTTTGGTTCAAATGTAGGTGGAACAGGCTGTTGTGGTGGTTGGGGTTGGACAGGAAGAGGTGCGACGGGGTTGTTAGGAGTGGGAGGAGGGAGATTCGCTGCTGGTGCTGCGTCCAATGTTGGGTTAACAGTATTCAATGGTGGCTGTATACCCAAGGACGTGATCCAAGCTGCGACTTTGATCAAGTTTTCCTACAAGTCCTCCGACTACTTCATTCATTTCAACGTTCGGAGCTTCCGTCATTGCAGGTCCACCACAGTTTCTTCTAGCCATATCAACACGTCTCGGATCTTAATACTCAGATACCTAAGTATGGAGTATATCCAAGAGGTGGAAGTAAACTCTTAAAGATTTAAATAGATAAAAGAAGAGAAACTCATGTATTCCTTAACTTGAATTAAAAACTTCATTGATTAATTTCAACTTCCAAAACTAACCAAACTTTTTGTTGTTGGATCTGTGCCTACTTCTTGTTGGACCTATAGACCCTTTGTTATATACATTATGGCTCCTCTGTCTAATAGTCTGAGCTTTTAGAGTAAATAGTTGTTAACATGGTATCTGAGCTAGCAGGCTATGGAGGTTTGGATTCAAGTACCCAGCATAATGCTGAGGGGGAGCATTGTTTGATGTGTGCCTACTCCTTGTTATTTACATTTTTACTCCTCTCTCTAATAGTTCGAGCTTTTAGAGTAAACATTGTTAAGACCTTTCATTTTCATGTTTGGTAAAGGACATGATTTTAAGTTAGTGAGAGTATAAATAGCATATTCCAGAAGGTTGAAATGTACAAAAGAATTTATAAAGAGAGAAAAAAAAAGATGAGGAAGACCATAAATGTACATGGAGATGGATGTACCTGCCCTTGGATCCCCATTTGCATTGCAACAATTGGGTCTAAGATCACCCCACGAATTGGGCATCCCATAAGATATGCTTCAAAACAGAAAATGGATTATGGGTGAGCAAGGAAAGTCTCAACTTCAATTTTCTTGCACGAAAAATGAAGTCAGGAATAGTTGATTGAAATTTGGAAGAGATATGCAGTCTAGAGTTGCGACTTGCAAATAAAAAAGTTGTTGCTAACCCTATAACAGGAAAATATTCGGAAGATAATGTAGGAGTAATGTCCCAGTGAAAAAAAAAAGGTATGAATGACGAATATATAGCTTTGGAGTTTGAAACTCTCTGCACACGCAAGGAAGTATTCCAAAGTTTCCAAATTCTTAGGCTCCAGTTCAATATCCCGTAATAAAAACTGTATTGAATGGAATAATGTACCTGTAAGAAGATGCCCTGCTTCATGAACTAGAATCCGGCGCTTATATGGAGGCCAATAACTTGATATTTGCGCCAAGCAGCAACCTCCAAGGAAAATAGAGTCTAGCATGGCTAGCCCCAGTATGGCTGTGAGGTTAGGTCTTACATCTATTCCCTGGTAGAGCAGAAAGGATACCCCACCGAGAAAAGCAGCTAAAACTGCAGTAGAGCTTCCAGAAAGACCCCACTTCTTTGGGGAAAGCTTAGATGCTGTGGTAAAACAGTATAACAGTATAACTATGTGGTAGGTGAAACCTTTCAGTATTCAAAAAATAAAAATCATATAGAGGAACTACACCTTCCAAACCAGTAGAAGACTTCAGAACTGTTGGTGTAACATCTCTTGGCCCCTCTAAAACTGCCAATAAAAGATAAATAGATAAAGTAGCAAGAACCAAAACAAAGTGAACTGGAGAACTAGATTTCAAAATTAAGGGAGCTGGTTACAAGAAGAATTGGATGCTAAAGGAGCTCCTATAAATTGCTTTCATTAAGTTAAAAATTAACTGATGCAGAGTGAATACAAACATGATTAGTAGGTGGGTCTGACAAGTAAAATTGGATTCCAAACCGAATCAAACATATAAACCAAGAGAGTAATCTTAATTTTATTGGTCCAACCAAGCCAACCATAAATTCTTCGAATAAAAAATATATATTGATCCTCCAAATAAGTTTCTCTAATTGCCCTTCACATTCCAAATTATTTATGGTTCAATTAATCTTTCTTAGGTGAAACAGAGGATATCTAGATCAGGGGAGAGAAAACGGTAATCCTATATGACCCAATAGGTTTGCAAGTCAAACTACACGTCAACCAAAACTGAACCTTCCTCTGCAGTAATCCGAAAAGGTAATTGGCATTAAATCTTTCTGTTACAAGATCCACTAATAATTGAAGACCTTCTGAGCATGTTATGCCAAAAAAAAAAATTACTTAACAAGAATAATCAATATTATTTGTAAAGCGAAGTGAACTTCCAGAAAGTTATCAAAAGCTGGAAGATTCCTTCCAAAAATACCCTATAGGAAAAGAATCAATCCAGAGGAAGGGTGACAAGGAGCAGGTCTTATTCCCGCTGAGGAATCTTTATTTTATTTTCTTTTCTTTTTTCTTTTTGTTTCACATTTCTCGTCGAACAAATACGGGAAGTTGAATTACTTCAATTAGTTTCAATTAATGGGGAAAAAAACACATGTAGATTGGTACAATTGTTGGTAGGAGCATATTCAGAATTCCAGTGTTCAAATCCTTTGGCTAAAATCAGGATTCTGAGAACAAAGTCCAGTAACATGGGCTTCAAGCTAATGATGACAAATGATCGAATCCAATGGCTAGATATCATAAATTAGGATGATTTTGGAGGAGTTACGATAAATTCAAGGAATGGGACCCTGTCAACAGAGTTTGTTACTTCTTCTTCATGACCACGAGTCACTCATATTGGAAAGCATAGGTTTTTAATATGAGATTCTACTTTTTTTATGTTTTTGTTCTTTTGTTTTCTTCTTCAATAAGATATGGCCATCTGAGTTGTATTTTACTATTTTGTGTTTTAAATTATTCATCACACATTGTCTAAGTCCATAATGTGTGCGTTGACACTATGTGCATACTCTTGACAAAACCATAAGATAGTCAAAAATATATCCAAGAAGTTTGTACGCTCTCAATGAAAATGAAGACAGCAATGTCATGGCTAACTGGGGAGTAGGCATCTGCCAATCGTGTAATTCTATTAATTTCTGTATTAAACACAGGGGCTCTCGGAGTTATGAAAACCAGAACAGCAGAAGCTTGAACAAACCAAGAACCAAAAAGCTGAGAATCCATCCATTAATCTTGTGGATAACCACTAAAAAATCATGGTTCATTCAAATTATTATTTAACTTCCCTACTTATAAGAAATGAGAGTTTTAAAAAAAGACATTAGCTTTAGATTATGCTCAGCCAAATTCAACTCAAGTCTGAAAGCATTAGGGAAAGGAATTTTTCCGACATCTTCGCATAGATGGGCATAAACACACTAAAAACCAAAAGAAAGCTATCTCAGTTCAATTAAGATCAATCTCCAATAACATTTAAGCAAAACAAAATCACAAACCTGAAATTTTATAGTTCAAATTGTTTAAGTTTCTTTAAAATTCAACCAGACCACAACTTCAGAACCATCTCTCATCGAATTTTGTAACAAAAGATCACAAAAATCATGAAACTTTTAGTAAAAATAAATAAACTATTACCAATGTTCCTGCATTTTCCGAAATTGGGCAAGAATCCTCTGTCCCGAAGAAATTTATAAGCACTCCCAACAAGCTTCATATCATCAGCATTTAAGCAAGCATCAAGTACTTCCCAGTTCCTCTCAGGCCGCAAGAAACTCAAATCATCACCACCGCCCAAAGAAGGGATTGAAGGAATCGAAGAAGATGTAGAAGGTTGTTGTTGTTGTTGTTGAATTTGAAGATTATTTTCAAGGGACTTCAAGAATTTGAGAGCTCGAGCTAGGTCTTTTTCTTTTACTGCTTCTTCGTATTCTTGCCATTCTCGAAGAGCTCTGGTTCTTATGGATTTTGTTACTTTTCTACTCCTTTTTTCTGCAACAAATTGTGGGGTTTGTAATAAGAGACGGAAATTTGAATTGCAAACATGAGATGGTGCAGCAGAGTTGTTAAATGAAGGAGGGGGAGGAGAGCAACCCATCCATGTTGTGAGACTCATCATCATCAGAGAAGAAGAGAAGCAGAGAGCCATGGAAGGCAAAAAAATAAATAAATAATAATAATAATAATAACAACGAAACCCAAAAAAACAAAAAATTGGAAGTTCTGGTGAGTGGATTCGAGGAGCAGAAAATTTGCTAAAGAGTCAAGTGGAAGAGGAGTGCAATTTTGTACACCCACGTTACATGTGGGTGTCAACACCCCGTATCATAGCTGTCACGGTGCAAACATAGCACTTCAACACTCCCCTCACCTGATTTGTGACACCTATCAATTATCTATTATCTATTATCTATTCTAATATATTATAGGAGAAGCCTTAGGTTAACAAAATCCTTCTTCTTAGGTGTGGGTTAAAAAAACCTACATTATAAACATATGACTCAATCTATTATCTATGATTGGGTTAACAAAACCCTCTCTTTTAGGTGTGGGTTAAAAAACCTACATTATAAACATAAATTCAACTAAATTTTTAATTATCTAATAAAAAAATTCGAATTTTTTTTTTAAAAGAAGCCCCCGTGCCTTGCACGGGATATAGGGGCTAGTAATATACTATAGGAGAAGCCTTGGGTTAACAAAACCCTCTCTCTCTTAGGTGTGGGTTAAAAAAACCTACATTATAAATATATGGCCCAATCTATTATCTATTATATAATACAGAGAAGTTTTTCTCAAATTCTAAAACAACTAAATTTTTTAATTATGTAATAAAAAATTCAAATTTTTTTTTAAAAAGAAACCCCGTGCCTTGCATGGGTATGGGGCTGGTTATCTATTATATACTAGTTTTATAGCCCGTGCAAAGCACGGGCATTTTTTTAGAAAAATTTATTTTTTTATATATCATAATAATTTTTTGTCATAATGAAATTAGTAAGGTATGTATGATAAATTTGTTTCAATGAATTGTAAACCATAAAATAGAATCATCGTACTATTTAAAATAGTAAGACATATATTAGATAGAGACTGCTTTCATAATTGAACAACCTATATAATAAGAAATTATTTACATATAAGTTAATCATATGTTAAACTAATTTCTAAGAATTATATTAATAAATAGTTAGTTTTGAATTTATGTATGTTATATTTGTCATTCAACAAAATTGAAGAAAAAACACACTTCAATTTGAAGAGCTCGTCATTTTTCTTATAAAATTAATATTTTCTT
>MVGT01004423.1:321146-344710 GCA_002174775.1 Macleaya cordata | reverse complement strand
AAGTAATGTATAAGCTCTGTTTCTTAACATCAAACTTTGAAAATTTGAAATACAACTTTTTAAAAACCTCAAATTTCATTGCATTTGCATCAAAATATTGCAAATAAATACAGGGTATATAGCCCCCTAAAAAATTTCATTTGTGGGGCCTATATGCAATTCGCTAATTTTTTAGAAATGATGATCTACATGATGAGGAGAACATAGTCACTTAAAATCAACCCGTTCTAAAAATTTTAACCTCAAATCTGCCGTTTTAAATCAACTGTCAAAATAAAAATTTATAATTTTTTTAATAAAAGTAAATTTGAGGGGATTATAAATTTTAGAACGAGCTGATTTTTTAATATTATGATATAAAACACTCCCATCTACTTGGTACTCCTAATTTATTTTTATACTCTTTTTCTTTTCTTTTTGGCTTGGCAACGAAAAAAAATTATGGAATTTATTCGCTTTTTATTCTACTTTTGATGTTGATCAGCCTTTCAAAAATCACATCATTTTAATAACTTTTAACGTCATAAAAAAATTATAGTTGAGAGTTCACATAAAATCGAAAATTAGAGCTGAGAGTTCACATAAAATGAATGATTGAAAGAGCTTACAATTTAAAAAAAAAAAAAAAACTTACAATTTCAATCATGTTTCGATGGGTGTGACAAGTAAAAACTGATGTAAATATCCAACCCTAAACGTAAGTAATGAAGTTTATTAAATTGAAAGAAAAGAAATGGTAGGGATAATAACTGGGGCAGTGGCTAGCTTTTCTTGTTACTGCGTCTGTGTATTGGGGCATATGTGAAGATGATCCAAACATTAATTTTTTGTTAAAATATTTTCTTATTATTTAAATCAAAATCAGCTATTAGATCATTTTTATATGACCCCACATGCCTATGTAAAGGGAATGTAAAAGTAAATGGTGTTAATAGAAAAAAAAAATGGACTTTCATCCCCTAAAATGCACGTTTCTCTGTCATAAACCTAGCTTCAGGAGCGAACCCAACATAAAGAAGAGATGCGACACGCATGCAGAGTTCTCGTTTTAATAAGGAAAAATGCCATAAGGCCAAAGAATTAGATCCTAAATGCTTCTCAACTAATATGGATGCTGAGTACGTCAACGATAGCTTTCTTACACTTGAGGTGTTGTATTTAGCCTTTTTGAGGTGCATGTTATCTTACTTGTTTTGTATATATTTTCTTAAGATATGTATATAAGACAAACACACTTATGTATGTTATATCACTTAACTCAGGTTATCTATGTATATTATTATGCGAGGCATTATTTTAGAATTGTAGTTTGAATCCAGCCTAGTGGATGACTAGGTATTATTATTTCGTTGAAGTAAGGTAGACTAGTCTTATGGGATGATATGACTATCGTGGATGATTGGAATGATTTAAAAATATTATTTGTGGATAAATGATCTCTTCTACAGGTTTATGACAGGTTGAGAACCCTGAAATTACAGGGGAGACTCTGGCGAATTTTTCGTTCGCCCTAGCCATATTTTGAGGTGATTAGTGATATGGATAGCTATATTAGTTTAACTCTGATTAGAATTGTAAACCTTGTTTAGGTTTGTTTAGTACTAATTAGTCACATTGTATAGTTAACCTAACGCCTCGAGATGCGACTTAATTTCTTAGAGATTGTGAGTTTCGAATTGGGGCGTTACAGAAGTTCATCACAAAAGGCTTTAGATCTGAACATTGCTGCTAAACTCATCAAATTAAACAAAAGAGAAATATGAAAGTGGTGTTTGGCCTACCGAGCCTTTCGTCAATGGCGGAGCCTCTGGAATGCTAGCTACCTGTATCATCCAACCATGTGTTTTCTTCTCCTTGAAAAAAGAAGAAGCAGCATGGCTGCCATTTTTGATGAAAAGGATGAAGAAGAAGATGATATGATCTTAATCTCAACCATTTGATATGAAGTTGTAATATGAGCCGTAGGATTAAACCCATAAAATGTAGTAGGTTATAAACTTAAGTAATCACGTGTTATGCACGTGATGGGCATTTTGGTCATGAATAGGTCCGTGCGAGACGCACATACGCATTCAAACGGTAAAATGATAGAAACCGTGAGTTTGAGGGGGTAAGTTAAATACGTGATCTTTGGGGGGGTAAGGGGTAAATTCAAATCACCATTAATTCTGAGCGGGTATGTTAAATTAACTCTAATTTTTTTTTAATTTTTTTTAAAACTTTTACAAAATACCAAATATGTCCCCTAACACAATTTATCTATTTACACTTGATTTACACTTTCCAATGGGGATGCATTGAGTTGATCCAAGGGCTGATTTTTTGTGACGATGATTTATTCATCATCTAGATCAACATCAGTACATGTATCATCCCCTAGTGGGCCACTTAATACTCATTTTATTCTTACACTCCACTCACACGAGTGTTGTGCGCCTATGTAAAGATGATCCAAGGGTTAATTTTTTGTGACGATAATCAATCCATCATCTAGATCAACATTAACACGCGTATCATCCTCGAGTGAGCAACTTTTTACCTATAATAATGCGCTGTATAATTTGCCAATTCACACGCGCGTGTGAGGGGTATGCGCGAAGCTCGCGTGGGGACAATGCACACGTATAGAGATGATCCAAGGTCTAATTTTTTGTGACGATAATCTATCCATCATCTAGATCAACACTAGCGCACGTATCATCCCCAAGTGAGCCACATCTTACTCATAATAATGTGTCGCATAATTTGTCAACTCGCGTGTGAGGGGGTAAAATTAGTTTATCACGTGCAAAGCACGTGTGAAGGGTACGCGTTTGGAAATCCAACCAAGCGCGTGTGGGCTCGTAACAATTATAACACTAGCGTTTTTGACTCCAATTCTTAACGATTTTGGTTCTTATTACTATCGCTTCTTAAAAGTATGGAACCAGCACTGGGAAAACTGGTTCTGATTCGATTCGGTTCGGTCTCGGGTAAACAGGTACCCATTGACACCCCCTGTAGTCAGCAACTCAGCATATCTCCAACTGTGCAGCAAAATGGCGTTGCCAACTCACTAGCGCCAATTCTTGCTCCACAGAAGAAATCTGAACAGACCATCCGTAGAATCTTTCAAACATCTATCTTTCTCTCACTAGAAATCAACCCAAAATTTCATTCAACAAAACAAAACACCCATACGAAAACCTCCTTCTCAAATCTTCACACAAGCAGATGTCTACCTTTCCATTCGCTTCACCAGTTTTATTCTCTCCAAAAGCTTCCTTTCCTGTAAGTTCATGATTATCTTCTCTCTTTAATGGATTTTTTTTTTTTTGCTGAACTTTTAGTCTCATCTTGTACTCTGTATTGTTGCTGTTGTAGAAGTTCAATGGAGCAAAGAGGGTATCTTCTGGGTTTTCTAGAAATCAATTACAAAGGTTTAATAGGGTTTTAACAGTCAGAGCTGGGCCAAAGAGAATATCTTTTGACAAAGATTGCAGAAAAGCTTTACAAGCTGGGGTAGATAAGCTAGCTGATGCTGTTTCTGTTACTCTAGGACCAAAAGGTATTATCAATCTTCATTACCTTGTTCTCTTGTTTTTTTTTTTTTAGGGTTTTAGTCTAAACAAATCCCTTTGTTGTTTGAATGCTCTGATAGTTTTTAGTTACTTCGAGTCGAGTTTGTCGGTGTAAATATGGGTTTGTATCATATTTTGTGATAGGTTTGGTAATCAGGGATAAACATATTAATGTGTAAGTATGTACTCATTTAATTGAGAAATGTATGAGTTGCAATGCATGAAAGTTTCTGATGAAGTTGTAATTTCCACAATGGTCTTGTTCACGAGCAAATCAATGTGCGGCAGCTTCTTGCAAGTTGCGTTTGGAATGTTTCAAAATATTTAAAACAAGCATCTGTAAATTCTTAAATCTTGGTGGTAGGAAAGAGGGCTTAAATAGCTGCAGAATTACACAGAGCTTAAATAATTTAATGAGGTCATTTTCTAGATGTTTGCTTTGAAAGTTTATCTTGGATAATATTCACATCGTACTGAATGATTGGATGATCGATGCAGAACAGCCACATAAAATTGATGCAGATTATTTGAGGATCATCTACTTCTTTGATTTGTGATCAGCTAATACGATGAAGAGTGGATACAGTGGATGACATAACAGATGCAATTTGAGTTTTAGTTTCAGATGGTGATTAATAAGTAAGCAAGATAGTTATATGGCAATTGTAAATCCATCTCTTAATCTTTTTCTTCTTATTTCTTTGTTTCTCCGGAGGAGTAGAAGCGTAGTTTCGGTCTAAGCGAAAAATTGCGGTTCGTTTTAAATGTAGTGAAGATTGGGGGTGTATATACTATTATAGGTTCTCAGTTGAAGCATGACTTTAATGCATCACTAAATGGTATAAAGAGAAGAGATAATAAGAAGAGTCCATAAAACATAAAATTACTGTCCTCAATAAGATAATGTGAATTGTGATGGATGAACAAGAAAGGAAGATTTGGAAACATGATCCGAAGTGCATTGGTTATTTGGTTCTGGAAACAAGTTAGCTTCTCAGTTAGGGATGGCAAAAGAGTCTGCTGCTAGATGCGAAGTATTGTTTGAGTGGGTTGGGCCTTTTATTTTGGAGCCTGATTTGGTTTGATACCTGGCCCAAAGCTCAAATGCGCATCGCGTGGTTAAAGCCTAGACTGAGTTTGACCTGAAAAGGCTTAATCCCCATCCCCCCTCTATCTCTCAAATCTCCCGTTTTCTTCTCCTCAAGCTTGGGGTTTGGACCACACTTTGGGTTTCCAGTCGCAGCTGGGCCCAATCATGTCCCCTCAGTCTGAACTCGACAGTGGCTTAGGCAAATGCATATGATGCATAATATCAAAGTTAGATGATATTTCAAGCTGAGGTCTTATAGTAGTGTGTCTGAGTTCTGATACTGATATGGTAATCTTGTGGTACAATGCTTTTCATTAAAAGAAATGCCATGTTCTTGTTTTATACGAAGTTGTTTTATCTGGTGCTGTTAATATGGAAAATTTATATTGCAAATGTGCTGCTTGCTCTTTGAAATAAATAAATTGGCTTTTAGTTGAACCATGCAGGACGTAATGTAATTCTTGATGGACCTGGAACACTGAAAATAGTTAATGATGGGGTAACTATTGCTCAGGCCATTGAGCTTTCGGATGCCATCGAGAATGCTGGAGCAATGCTTATCCAAGAGGTTGTTCAGTCTTCTTCAAGTTTGTTCTCTATGATTATATTTTCCTTATAAAACAAAAATGTTTTAATTGTGGACTTTTCTAGCTACAGGTTGCACGGAAGACAAATGATTTAGCGGGTGATGGGACTACCACTGCTATAATTTTGGCTAGAGAGATACTTAGGTTTGGGCTGTTAGCTGTTGCTTCTGGGGCTAATCCTGTTTCTCTAAAGAAAGGAATGGATAGGACTGTGCAGGAACTGGTCAGAGTGTTGAGGATTAAATGTAGGCCTGTAAGTGGGAGAGAAGATATAAAAGGTGACAGTTTCTATTTACTTGTATGTCGTTTATATGGCACTTTTAATTTGAAGAAAATCTTGAGACATATTCTTTTTTATTTTGTTTCTTTTTCCAGCTGTAGCGTCAATTTCTGCTGGAAATGATGACTTTGTCGGGAATTTAATTGCTGACGCGATAGACAAGATTGGACGTGATGGAGTTATCTCCATCGAGTCATCTTCATCATTTGAGACTACTATTGTATTTGAAGAAGGAATGAAGGTATTTCATTCAAATTCTGAAGCAACCTTTTAAAAGGAAATCTAGGACTCTTGGGTCAGTACCATTAGCTTAGTGGTACATATGGCATACATGCAGCGGTGGGATTCTCATGGGCTTTGGCTCATTTGACGATCAACTTCTTTATTGACCATTCCTGCATCTTCTTTGACCTTCTAAAAGAATTTAATTGATCGAGTGTCGAAGATCATCTAGTGAGGCTATATATATATATATTTTTTTTTGTGAAGGAGAGCAGTTAGGTGGACTAATTTGATGGTAGGCTTCATCACTGTGCATGTGTTCCATTTATACCACTGTGCTGTCGATTTACTCTCCTCATGGTGTATCTTACAGTTCCATTTGATCTCATTTACTTTTCATTTGAATCCTCTTAAATCTCTCTTTTTCCCTTCAGATCGACAAGGGTTATATGTCTCCCAAATTTATTACAAATCCTGATCAGTCAACTCTGGAGTTTGAGAATGCAAAAGTTCTTGTAACCGATCAAAAGATTTCCAGCATCAAAGAAATTGTTCCTTTATTAGAAAAGATAACTCAGCTAGGAGTTCCACTGTTAATTATTGCTGAGGATATCAAACATGAGGTGCTGGCAACACTGGTCATGAACAAATCACGGGGCTTAATTAATGTTGCTGCCATCAAGTGTCCTGGGTTTCACGAAGGGAAGAAAGCTATTCTGCAAGACATTGCTCTAATGACAGGTGAATCAACATTCAGTATTTTGTAATAATCTGTGAAATTCATAGTTTTTTACTTTTACTAATCAAATGATCTTTAACAACCAATTAACGGGGTTTGCCATGAGTTGCTGCCTATACGTTCTGACTTTCCAGAAGAAGGCATTCAATTAAATCATTAGCAGCATTGCTCAGGCTGATTTTGAAATTGCTGTTCCCCTAGCCCTTGGTGGGGCTCTCAGTTGGATAATGTTGTTTGATGAACATGTGGGAAATGTGTAATATGTAGAGTCCTTCTTGTAATTAGTGCAATACTATGTACACTGGTATCTCATTGCTAATTAATCAGTAACTATGACAGGTGCGGATTTTCTTGCTGGGGAGTTGGGCTTGACACTTGAAGGTGCAACCTCTGACCAGCTTGGTGTTGCTCAAAAGATAACAATAACTAGTAACTCAACAACTATTGTCGCTGATCCGACCACTAAAGCTGAAATTCAAGCAAGAATAGCACAGATAAAGAAGGATCTAACTGAAACTGATAATTCCTACCTCTCAAGGAAGCTCTCTGAAAGAATTGCAAAGCTCTCAGGTGGTGTTGCTGTAATCAAGGTATGTCACTTCTAACTACCTCAAATTTTTTTGATGAAGGCAAAACTTTATTAGTAAGGACAAAGACGACAAAGAATACAATAACAAAAAGTAGAAAAGAAAAAACAGGAAGCACTTAAGTCTCGTGGCAAAAGAAAGCAGAGAAAAGCTCCACCCCCAACCTTCCATAAGTAACGAGATAATCACCGAAGGAGGGAATCCCTAAAAAATACAAAATCCTGAAACCTCGAGTTACGGAATAGTGAATCTGTAGATGCCCACCGGAGTATTAGAGCCTTAATGTCCAATATGATATCTTCCACATACTTCTCGATGTCAAATTTTGTTGTATGCGCATTATAATTTTGTTGTATTTAAAACATATATTCTTCTTCAAATTAAAGATGAGTTAGGATCCGTGTACAAGCTTATTCATACAATGTAATTACAAGGTTTTTGTGGGGCCCACATGGAATTGATCCAAAGGCTCGTTTTTGGTAGGGATGATCTCTTCACAAAAAATCATATCATTCTAAAACGTCTAACCGCATCAAAAGTTGGGTGATTTATAAGCCGTTCATTTTACCGTTAACTTCAAACCAAGTTTTGATGGGGCTAGAAGTTTTAAAACATGGTGATTTTATATGAGGATGATCTACATGGTGTGAGAATCACCCTCGTACCCTTGGATCATCTCCATGTGGGTCCCACAAAAACCTTGTAACCACATTGTATAAATTAGTTTGTATCTAGATCCAAACTCATTAGAGATAAGGAATGAAATCTTTGAAAGGCAAAAAAGTCGATGCATTATAGAGAAATCTAAGTTGTACATATCGTTATCGGACGCTTATCGGCCAAGGAGCGATAAGCGATATGGAAAATTTTATCGGGATTTATCGGCAAATATCGGGATAATATAAATAAACTAAAACGGTATAAAAAAGAACTACATAAGTTTATTATTATTATTATATATTTATAACAAAAAAACAAATGTTACTGAAAAAATAGTAGCATTTAAGCTGAAAATCAGTAGATGGGTAGATTGGTAGAAGAAGAAAAGAAGAAGAGGAAGCAGTAACCAAAAAACAAAAACAACAGATGAGATGAAGAAAATGGTAAAATGAAAAATAGTAGTTCAAGAAGAAGAAGAAGGAAGAATGAAGAAGAAGAAGAAGGAAGAATGAAATAAAGAAGAAGATGAAGAAAGAAGAAGAAAACAGAAAAGGGAAGAAGGAAAAGATGAAGAAAACCAAAAAAGGAAAAAAAACTATTATTTTTCTGGCGATGTCGACGGTGTTAGCTCCTCCCCTTTTCTCTAATCTTCTCGTCTGCTATTCTCTTCTCTACTCCTCTATTTTCTTCTAAGATTTGCGGATATGAAACCCTAAATTGATTTTAAGTTGGAGGGGGTTTTTGGTTAAAAAATGGAAGGGGGAGTTAAGTATAAAATAAAGTTTTTAGTTTTCATTTTCAAGGGCACGATAATATCAGCGATTTTAAAATGCAATTTATCGTTCATATCGGGCGATATTTTGTAAATATCGGCCGATAATATCGGGCCGATAAAGTAAAACGATATTTTACACAAATTATCGCCAGGGTCCCGATAAGCGATATATCGTACAACATAGAGAGAAATCCAATAAATAATAAATTTAAGTCGCCAGAAAAACATGAAAGTATTCTGTTGTTGCTTAGTTGATAACCATTTCCATCTAGATCTTAAAGATGGTGAATTAGTCCTACGTGCTTCATATAATCACCAAGGTCATGAGGTCAAAGGTTACCTCAAGCTATGCGATCAACATAGAGCATCAGTTAAGGTCCTTAAGGATCTGACATCATTGCTCATATGGACAAAGAATCAAAATGAAATCACTTATATTATACTGTGTAGATATATTGAAAGAGAATGTACAAAAGAATAAGGTCAGACTCAACCACAAGAACTATAAATTACAGAACCTGTACTACCCTCTCCCAGAAAAATACAGTCCTGGAACTGAAACTGACCCAACAGACCTATCCCCTTTCCCCACCCATACAATACACCCTTAATTTTAAGGACTATTTCATGGAACGTGTAAGTGGCGGATCAAAAAATTGTCTCATTCCGGGTCTTCCAAAGAACCCAGAACACCGCATGAGGGATGAGCTTCTAGATATATTGTGAAATCATTATTTATTGAATTCGAATAAAAAAGTTACAATCTTTGGATATAGAATATATGCTTTTATTGGTTTGAATAAATATTTTGCAGTTTTGCTTGACTAATTTTTTTGCCTCCCAAGCTTCTATGAAGCACCGATCCGGACACGGCAATTTGGATATTTGGATACGGGGATATGGGTGCGGCGGGATATGTGTATAAAAAAAAATTATAATTTATATAATTCTGTTGGTAATTCAACGTTATATGACATTTTGATGTAAAAATAAAATGACAGAAACATGGAGAGAGGGAGAGTACCTTTTTTTTTAATCTCTTTTCCTCCTTTAAACTGAGAGAGTGGTAGCTTCTACCTAGAAGAGAAGTTGCATTAGTGAATGAAGCCTTTTCAAGGGTGCAACCTGAGATTTAAAAGGCCCTGTGCGGGGAAATTGAAAACATGGCCCTTCTTTATAGAGTTACAGAAAATACCAATTTCCCCTCCCTGTCTATGTCATACATTAATAAAGCAAATTTTATAGCTTAAGATCGAGATCAATTAACGATCGATATAAAAGTATTACTAATAATGTTTAAATGTATATAGCATGAACTCAAATACAGAAGGAAATAGGTATCCTTAAAGTGTATATCAATTCATTTTGGAAAGTACTTTTTGAAACTTGCAAAACCTCTAGTATCTTAATAAACCTCCAGTTTCTTCAGAACCTTCAACTTCTTTTAGCAATTCCATGAGAGCAAAGTGCAAACCTCAATAAACTAGCAAAATCAGTATATGATAGATACTTTACTAGTAAACATATACATGAAGCATTAACCAATGAAAGCAATACATGGAGCATTAACCTAAACCAGCAGCAAAAAGTATCATAGAAAAAATTGTCCACTCATTATTAGCTGCAACACTAATTAAGCTTTTAAAATCGATTTTTTTTCCCTAGTCTTTCTTGTGAGTTGGTTCAAATAAAATGTTAATGTATATAAAAATGTAAAATGTTAATGGATATAATGGCACTTGAAAATATGTGTTGGTCAATTAAGTGTGTTAGTTTTTTCAACTTTGACACTTCCAATGGAGAAGAAAAATCAGGTGGTGCCATTTGCAGTGATGACTTCTAAGTTTTTATCTTTCAGATTAATGGACTTTAGCCTTCTTGAGAGTTCATATATTGTAGTTAATTTGATCTGTTAGGGTCTTGCTGTGAATACTGAAGAAATGCACATGGCGTTTAGGTGGGAGCACATACAGAAGTAGAACTTGAAGAGCGGAAACTTAGAATTGAGGATGCAAAGAATTCCACGTTTGCTGCCATGGATGAAGGTATAGCTCCTGGAGGTGGGGCCACCTACGTGCATTTAACAAAATATATTCCCGACATAAAGAACTTGATGCATGACCCAGAAGAAAGGATTGGTGCTGATATTATAAGAAAGGTACTGTTCATGTCCCTTATCTGTATGATTTGTTTTAAATTTTTAATTATTTTCTGATTGCACAATTTTACTGATAAGAAGCAAATGAGATGAAGATGATTCAGGATATCTTTTATATCCCTCTGAGAACCCGTACATTCTGCAGAAGATACTTTAGAAAGAGTCAAGATCCCTTTACAACACATTTACACTGGATTGTCGGTGGCCCACATGGAAAAAAATCAGCCTTTAGATCATCTCCATGTGGGCCCCGTAGGCCGGTGTAAGTGTGGTGTAAGAAAAATATGTGTATGCGGATCCTGGCTGTCTTCCGTTCTCTAAAATCCATGAGAAAATTTAAGTGGAAACCTTCTATGATTATTAAAATGCTTCTTTGTCCTTGGGCTTAAGAAGTTCAACAATGATGGGTTTCAGGCACTACTTGTACCAGCATCATCAATTGCAAATAATGCGGGGGTTGATGGATCAGTTGTGGTAGAGAAACTTCTGGCTTGTGATTGGCAGACTGGGTACAATGCTATGACGAATCAGTATGAAGATCTTCTTGATGCAGGAGTGATCGATCCTTGTAGGGTCTCAAGATGTGCGCTTCAAAATGCAGCATCAATTGTCGGGGTACTTCTCTTGACCCAAGCTGCTCTGGTTGAGAAATCAACTAAGCCCAAGCCAACTGTTCCTCTTCTCCCTGGGATAACTCCTTAGAAACTAGAAAAAAAGGAAGTAGATGAAAAAGCCGTGGAACTAGAAGATAATTGAGAAATTTTTGTGTCCCCTGATACCGTTTCTCTGAAACTCTAACTCTGCCTGTCGCTCCTTGTCTATCTGGCTCGAAGAAGTGGTTAGCTATATGAGACGTAGGAAGAACCAATCCAGAAATAGTTAGCTATATGAGATGTAGGAAGAACCAAGACTGAAACTGTGACACGACCGAGTCAATGGGTTGGAGGCAGCCTTTGATCCCATATATGACTGTTTGAGTTACTTACAGGCTTTGACCCCATATCATAGTGATCGAGTATTTAGTGAACGCTGTTGTAAGAGAATGTTCCTCTTTTTGTTTACTTCACTTAGCAATTGTAATTCACACTTTGTTATCAAACTTGTTTGATTTTGTTTGCAACTTGAAAGCATGTACCAAGATGTTAATTACAGAATGAGAAAAAGCCTTTTGTTATCTTCCTTTCTTTCTGTTCTCTTGGAGGAGTGGTGTAAGCAGGAATTAGAGCTTGAAGTCGCTAGCTCTCCCTCTGTTCAGGTGTGGAGCCTAATGGAAGTTAAATCCAGTTCTGCTTTGCAGTGTCAGGAGGGTATTTTTGTCATGGTGTTAGTGTCCAAATCGTTGACTTGGAACTCAGCTGAGTGAGTCAACTCGACTCGCTAATTTTTTTTTTTTAAAGTAGATATTCATTCAGCGACTCCTCGACAAATCAACTTGAAATTAGTTGATCCGAACCCAACTACAAGATCAGCATCAATGTCATCAACATAGCTTAAACTTGAAAGCATGTCCTTCCTTTCAAAGGGAAAGGCTTTGAATTCGTTTCCCCTTCTTTTTGGGTACTATGACTAGGCATATGGTTGGTACTGATTCAATTCGGACTTGGCAAGGGATGATTTTAGTAATTATGCATGCATGGGTCGAGCTTAATGGGAAAAATAATGGAGTTTTAGGGCTCGTGAATCATTTTGTAAGAAAGAAAGAAAAGAAAAACAAAACAGTTTTGAGTCACCTACCTGGAGGAGAGAGATGCAGGAGCCTCAAAACCTATTACTAACTCGGCCATAGATCAGTTATGAATCAGTCGAGTCAAGGGAGTTGAACCAGAATTAGGGGTAACGATTCCTACATCGATTCTGACTCCAATTCGGATTCAGCCATGATACTGGCTTAGGTTTTTTCTTTACATTTTTTACCAAAAAGTAAATTTTATTAATTTTTGGGAAGGTTAGTAAAAAAACCCCTACTTAAAATATATTTTAAGATTTATCTTAACAAACGTTTTCTTTTAGTTTAAGGCCCTGATAATTGAATGAGTAAAAGAGGGTTTCGGTCTGTAAATTACACAGACTGAAACTCTCTTTGGAGAGGGTTTCAGTCAATTACCCAGGGGTCTTAGATTAAAAAAAAATATTTGTTAGACTAAATCCTAAAATACGTTTTAAGTAGGAGTTTTTGGCCAAAATCACCTTTGTTTTTTCTCTTCAAAAATGACATAAAAACTGTTTTTTTCAAAAGCGTTGCAAGAGAGAGAAAGTAGAGAAAGAACGGGCTCAAACACAGCACAGAAAACATCGAACATCTCAACCTCACCTCGACGATAAGAAAATCCATACAACACCACCCAATCAATCACCACCCACATCCACAAATACCCCATCACACCTTCTCCACCTTTCTCTGTTTTTCTCTCTCTAGATCACCAACAATCATCCACAGTTCTCTGCTCTCTCTTTCTCTCTCTAGAACACTAAGAATGGCTTCTACAGCATCACCCACTTCCCTCTCTCTCCTCCCCACATCTTCCTCCTCCACCACCTCCCGAAGTCGTTCATCATCAGTCCAAGTGGCAGCATCTCGTCTCCGTAGCATTGGATTACATGCTTCTCCTATTAGGCGTCTGGGTTTTGCTGGTGCTGCAGCCGATCCTGTTCTTTCTCTACATGTTGCAGCCAAAATTGGAGCTGTGAATGGGAAAGGAGTGAGGGGTGTTGTATCGATGGTCAAGAAGAGCGTTGGAGATCTGACAGCTGCGGAATTGAAGGGTAAGAAGGTGTTTGTGAGGGCTGATTTAAATGTACCTTTAGATGACAACCAAAACATCACAGACGACACCAGGATTCGTGCTGCTATCCCAACCATCAAACATTTGATCTCCAATGGCGCTAAGGTTATTCTTTCCAGTCATTTGGTAAGTGGGCTTCTTCTTCTTTCACTTGATTTCTTACAATTACTCTTCTTTTCTTTCTGTTTTATTGGGTTTTTTGTTAGTGAATTTCTAGGTTCCAGTTCTAATTTTTAATTGAATTTTATTGGTTCTACTTTCAAGCTATTGTGTTCTCTTTTACTTGATTCCTTAGTTGTCTCATTGAATAATCTGAATTGGAGCTTAAAGGTCGTTAAGGATATCTTAATTTGACATTTTATGGTCCTCAATTGGGTTTTTTCTAGACAATTTGGTGAAACAAGATTCAAAATTTGGCTCAAAACAAGTTCATCCGGGACCAATGTGACTGTTTTACTCATTTCTCTATTTGAGGAACAAATTCAGTGGGTTCAGATAGCCAGGCAATTAGGGTTCTTAGGCACTGATATAATGGATTAATAACTGGTCTGAAGTTGTTAAGCAAATTATCTGGGTGATATTGGTTTTTCTGTTTTCTGAAGAAAGACTTAAAAAATTGTAGGACTTTTAGGAGCTGATTTCTTGTTTCTGGTCTCTTGGTTTACAGGGACGGCCGAAGGGTGTCACTCCAAAATTCAGCTTGAAGCCACTTGTCCCTAGGCTCTCTGAGCTCCTTGGCATCAAAGTATGGTTCCGTTCTTTCTTACTTTTTAATATTTTTTCATTTTTTTTTCCTCTAACTGATCAAGGTTGTGTTCTGTACCTGGTAGCTGATTATGGTTCATGTGAGAACTGAAACAGGTTGAGAAGGCTGATGATTGTATTGGTCCAGACGTTGAGAAATTGGTTGCTTCACTTCCTGAAGGTGGTGTTCTCCTTCTTGAGAATGTGAGGTTTTACAAGGAGGAAGAAAAGAACGAACCTGAGTTCGCAAAGAAGCTCGCTTCCCTTGCAGACCTCTACGTTAATGATGCGTTCGGGACTGCACACAGAGCTCATGCTTCAACTGAGGGAGTTACCAAATTCTTAAGGCCGTCTGTTGCTGGTTTCCTCTTGCAGAAGGTGAGAATTCTAAGTTGTTGGTACATTGAAATAGAAGATTGGTCAAGTGGGTCTCGGGAATTAGATGAAATTTTCTCCTTGTATGAGATTCAAGGGATAAATGTTCTCATGATTTCTTCGTGACAGTGTGAGACTTCTTTGTAGCTGAGTATAAATGTTTCTTCCCTCTCCACATGGACAAAAGTAGGTAAAGAGGAATTTATTCTAATTCCCATGTGATGAAAAAAGAAATAGCAATAGATCTCGAGAAGATAGTGATCCTATTTGATCGTTGTACATTGCTAACCTCATCCCGAGTAACTAACCGAGCTAGTAAGGTAGCTAAAGTGATGGATCTTATGGGAGTTCCATCAATTCCTAGTCTATAGTGGAAACTAAAAGTATTTATCCATTTATAATCCTGTTCTAATTCCATCTCAAATTGTTACTTCTTGTTTAGGAACTTGACTATCTTGTTGGGGCTGTTTCGAGCCCAAAGAGACCATTTGCCGCCATTGTAGGTGGCTCAAAGGTCTCATCTAAGATTGGTGTGATCGAGTCACTGCTGGAGAAGTGTGATATCCTTCTCTTGGGTGGAGGAATGATCTTCACATTCTACAAGGCACAGGGGCTGTCAGTTGGTTCCTCTCTTGTGGAAGAAGACAAGCTTAGCCTTGCAACCTCACTCCTTGAGAAGGCAAAGGCAAAGGGCGTGTCTCTTTTATTACCCACTGACGTAGTCATTGCGGATAAATTTGCTCCTGATGCAAACAGCAAGGTATGTCTTGTCGACTGTTCAATTAAATTAAAGTTGATTACTTCAAGTTGAAATGAAATCCTTTTCCATTACTAGGGCAGTAGTTTTAAGCTTTGAGCAGCTTTCTTCTTGTTAATTTTGAGCAAGTAAGAAAAGAAAACTTCATATTGGCCAGGTTGTGCCGGCGTCTGAGATCCCGGATGGTTGGATGGGTTTGGATATTGGACCAGATTCTATTAAGACATTCAATGAGGCCTTGGATACTACCAAGACCGTTATTTGGAATGGACCTATGGGAGTTTTCGAGTTTGACAAGTTTGCAACTGGAACAGAGGTATACAACAATTGGGCTTGCTTATATAAATGTGTTTCTACATGCATTATTATATTGTTGAGTAATTCAATATGGACCACATTATCTAACTACATTGGTTGACCACATGTCATAGCGGCCGATCAAGTCAGCTAATGTGGCCTTCCTTCAAAAAGAAAATATGGGCAGCAGCTGGCCACATTGGTGGACATGCATCCTCTGCCACATCATGTGGTCAACTAATGTCCTCAAATTAAATGGTCCATATAACATTACTTGTAGATACGTTTGTATGGTTAGGTGATATGTGTACTACTGTACTACACGTAAATACGAAAAATACTTGCATACTAATGTAGATGATTCTGTAATGCTATATGGATTACATCGCTGACCAGTGACCACATTTTGTGGCAGCTATTGTGTACATGGCATGTCAGCTAAGGTGGCCTTAATTCAAAAAATATGGACCAGAACTGGACATATTAGCTGACGTGGTTTGTGGACATCAGCTGCCATGTCATAATGTGATCCATATAGCATTACACGTAGATGGTTGGATAGGGGTATGTGTATGTATCTGTCTACTTAAGGATGGATAGATTGCTTGACATTGCAACTCTGGTTGCAGGCAATTGCAAACAAGTTGGCAGATCTTAGCAAGAAGGGAGTGACAACAATCATAGGAGGTGGAGATTCTGTCGCTGCGGTAGAGAAAGTAGGAGTAGCCGATGTGATGAGCCACATATCGACGGGTGGTGGTGCCAGTTTGGAGTTGTTGGAAGGAAAAGAGCTTCCTGGTGTCCTTGCCCTTGATGAAGCCGTGCCCGTTGCTGTCTAAGTCTAAGGAGAGTATTTATTTTGATGTTTCCTACTCTAATTTATTGCTTATCTGCTTGCAATTGTACAAGAGAAGGGAACGTGATCGGAACATCAGTTCATGTTGTAGATTTTTTGTATCCCTTTTAATAAAAGGACTCTTCTTTTTAGCTATCCCTTACTTCTTGTTGTGGTTTTGATGTGTTTGTTCTATCTGGGTCAGGATTCACATACACTGCTTTTATGTACATGATTTTGTATAGTGCTCCCTTGGGCCCATTTGAAGATGATCCAACATCCAAGTGATTTTTGTTGAGGATGTTCTCTATGGTGAGGAATTTATCTCACTAGAAATCATTCAATTCTAGAACTTCTAATCCCACCATCCGTCTATTTTCAACTAACAAAAGATCGGGTTAGAAGTGTCAAAGAAGATTTTCGACGAGGATTATCAACATGGGGAGGAGAACATCTTCGTAAAAAAATCAGCCTTTGAATCATCTTTATGTGGCCCTAAGTAGCTGTATAGAAAATCATGTACACAAAAGCAATGTATGCCACTCCAACCCTATTTATATATATATTTTTTTTACTATTATAGTGGCAAAGCTTGCAAGGCGACGGGATGACAATTTCATGTAAGGTTTAAAATAAATTTGATAAGGTATTTATTTATTTATTTATTTATCAGAGAGAATTTATTAAGAAAGAGAAAACAAAATACAAGGGAGGAAGAATATATAAAAGAAATTAAGCAGAGGTTAGTCACAACCTTGCTATACAAATATCTCAACTAAATTGGCACATATGCGAGCAAACTATCATCTGCGATGGACTAGACCAGGAACAAAACATTCCAATTGAAAATAGCTGCAGATGCCCATAAGAGAATTTGCTCCTTTACTTCTATACCAATAGCTGATTATGTTCTGCCACTGCCAAGAATAACGTGTTCCATCTAAATTATTCTTATATTTCGATTACACTTGCTTATAGGGTTCACATGTGGATCAAGAGTTGATTTTTCGTAAGGATGATTTCTTCAGAACTGATAAAAAATTTAATGGTAAAAAAATCTTTAGTAACCAAAATTGTGGTATATGGGTGATACTTCCGTTTTGAAACCTCGTGCTCTGGCGCTCCCGTTCCTGCTTTGTGCTCTGGTTACTTAGGTAAAATCAATAATTTAACAAGCTTTTTATTTTGGTCATATTTTGATGGGATGAAAAATTTTAGAACTAAGCAATCTTTTTGCGAGGATGATTTTGATGATGAGGAGGTTAGATCATCTCTATACAGATCCCACCAATAAGTGTAAGTGGGGTATAAAAAAGAATTGGGGGAACAAGTAAAAAGTTGGGGGAAAATATACGATCTCTAGGGTGGACCAACCTAGAAGAGTATATGGGTATTGCTAGCGTAACACTGATTTTGGGTCCGACAACCAACGTGTCGGTAACTCTTGACATGTCGCTGACATGTCCTCCTCAAAATATGCGCATGGGTTTTGCCACGTCATCCCACTAATTTCAGTTTTTCGAAATTTTCAAACAATTTTTTTTTCTTCTATGTTTTTTAGGCGCGGATCCCAAACCCATCATCACATCAACTACTAATCCTACGGTTGAAATCGAAAGGCCTAAATCAAAAACAAATTACTCTCTCTCTAGTTCCATTCTCGTCCCTCTTTCAAACCTAAAGCAGACGAAATGGGAGAGCAGCCATTCTCGTCCCTCTTTGAAACCCTAAAAATAGATGATCTAAGGAAGAAGAAGAGTTGAAGAAGAGTTGCAGACGGTCGAAGAAGAGGAAGACGAAGTGGATCCAGACCGAACCATCATCAAATCGCGAGATTGAGAGTAGCAGATCGCAGTAGGTTTCGATTTGTAGGAATTGGTCTCTCTCTCACTATTCTCTTGTTCGTTCTCTATAACCTTTTTTATCTGTTGTGTATTTGGATTTTAGGGTTAAACTCCGTAGCCACTTTTTAGGAGTTATCGAATAGCTAAAAAAACCCTAACTTATTTTATAATGCTACTGACTTATTTTATGTGATGATAAGGATGCTGAAGTATAGTATACTAATAACCCGATTAAAGTATGAGGCTGAAGTATAATATACTAATAACCAGATTAAAGTATGAGGCTGAAGTATATACTATATACAACATGCCGATAACATTGTCAACATTAATATTGTGTAAATAATTGCTACTACTGAAAAAAAGTAGTTATTGTATATAACTTTTGTGAGATGAAGACGGTTGTGGGACAATAAAACATGTTGTAAGGAAGTAACAATGTTAAGGCTTGAAGTATGAGTCAAAAAAAAAAAAACAACAAAGAATAACTAGATTGAGTTTAATTGTTTACTCTACAATGCCGAACTACTTCATTGTAGACCATGATTTGAGTTTAATTGTTTATTCTATAAAGTAGAAAGATGGAGTATATGTTAAATTAATGAAATGTTGTTTTCCTTTTTACAATAAACAATGTTAATTGTTTATTCTATATAGTACACAGATGGAGTATATGTTAAATTAACAATGTTAAAGGAAAACAACATTTCATTAATTTAACATATACTCCATCTTTCTACTTTATAGAATAAACAATTAAACTCAAACAATTAAACTCAATCTAGTTATTCTCTGTTGTTTTTTTTTTTTGACTCATACTTCAAGCCTTAACATTGTTACTTCCCTTACAACATGTTTTACTGTCCCACAACCGTCTTCATCTCACAAAAGTTATATACAATAACTACTTTATTTCAGTAGTAGCAATTATAAGTCAATAGTAGCAATTATTTACACAATATTAATGTTGACAATGTTATCGGCATGCTGTATATAGTATATACTTCAGCCTCATACTTTAATCTGGTTATTAGTATATTATACTTCAGCTTCATACTTTAATCGGGTTTTTTTAGCTATTTGATAACTCCTAAAAAGTGGCTATGGAGTTTAACCCTAAAATCCAAATACACAACAGATAAAAAAGATTATAGAGAACGAACAAGAGAATAGTGAGAGAGACCAATTCCTACAAATCGAAACCTACTGCGATCTCCTACTCTCGATCTCGCGATTTGATGATGGTTCGGTCTGGATCCACTTCGTCTTCCTCTTCTTCGGCCGTCTGCAACTCTCCTTCAACTCTTCTTCTTCCTTAGATCATCTATTTTTAGGGTTTCAAAGAGGGACGAGAATGGTTGCTCTCCCATTTCGTCTGTTTTAGGGTTCGAAAGAGGGACGAGAATGGAACTAGAGAGAGTAATTTGTTTTTGATTTAGGCCTTTCGATTTCAACCGTAGGATTAGTAGTTGATATGATGATGGGTTTGGGATCCGCGCCTAAAAAACAGAGAAGAAAAAAAAATTTTGTTTGAAAATTTCGAAAAACTGAAATTAGTGGGATGACGTGGCAAAACCCATACGCATATTTTGAGGAGGACATGTCAGCGACATGTCAAGAGTTACCGACACGTTGGCTGTCGGACCCAAAATCAGTGTTACGCTAGCAATACCCAGAGTATATAGTACTATACATAACTTCTATATAATACAAAGGGTTTCGTCAGTGTTACATTTTTGGAGGAAGACATTTTTCTAGGGTTTTCACTTTCAGTCTTTTTTACTGTTTCTCTGCTCCAAAAGAAATAGAATTTCTTGTGTGATGTGCAATACTAGTGACAGACATGAAGCTCCATCCTAACTACAACGCCACTCATCACCATCACCATATGCCACTCACACACTCAGTTTCCATCGCTCTTCCGCTTGACCTCGAACCAGCAGGCAAGTTTGTTTTTGTTCTGAGTTTCAAAGTTTGGATTTCTCGTTGTTTAATTTTTTTTTGCATCCATGAAGAAGAAAGCAATGGATCTGTTGGGAGAGATGATTACCAATTTATTTTCTTTCATTTTTTATGGACAATATTACTTTTTTAAAAGCATTTGATGACTGATCCTGAGATTTTATTAACTCTCCTGATTTGTGTGCGATTTGGGGGGAAAAAGTAAAAAATGGAAGATGTATTATGGTTACTTGGGGATTAGAATTCGGTTGAGCACCCCAGACCTTACTTTTTGAGGTCTAGATGTAGAGATAGAGTTTCAAAATACTTTAAATTGTGGCTTAAATTTCCTTTTTCTTGTTAATTCTTCTCATTAATAAATCTTTCATTTGCAGGACAACGTGGACATTATGATTTTCCCTCTCGAACTTTCAGGTATATTTTGTTATCTTGCTTGGTCTTTTATGTTGTTTTCATCTCCTTTACTTAACGAGGCAATTAATTTTATCATTTTTTTCATACAAGCGCCCCACATGCGCTGGTTTGGATGCCCAAACACGCATTGAGAAATTTAACTAAATCCTTCAAACTCCAGCATTGAGTAGTCCCTCTCTAAGTTAAACTTAGTACTAGAATGGTAAAATTTTGTTTATGTTAGAAGCTTTTACATTTGCCCCATTTTGTCTTAACTTTTTTTTATGCTCAGACTTTGCCGATTTAATTAGTTATGGTGCTTTATTTATTTTCTACTGATATAAACTAACAATTGGTTTATGGCACAAACTGTATATATTGGGCAATCTTTTAGTTAAAGATTCAACGTTCAAGTCATTTGATGGTTTTGATTTTAATCGGTGGTTTGGTTAAGAATTTTCTTATTGTTGAATCTCACAATCTTATTCCAGGCGATCTAGTTATTTTCAGTACAAGAACTGTAATCTTATTCCAAGGAAAGATATAGTTATGTGATTTTAACTTTGACTTTTCTTTCCTTGAGCGTAAATATACGAGAAAATCATTCTTTAAAAACCTATGAATTAAATAGTGTTAAGGTTTTTTGTTGCTAATGTTTGAATCTTTCATGTAGGTTTTTCATTTCAGGATGCCTCTTAAATTAAGCAAGAAGATTAGGGAGTCTGCGCACTTTAATGCTAAAATTACCAGCGTGAGTTAGACTTTCCCCCTTGTCTTTCCATCTTCAACCTTAACTCTCATTCCTGTCGCTGCTTCACCGGAGAAGAAAACAATGTTGTCTCATCATCACATCAACAAAACCCTCACGTCAATCTCCACCTTTCGTTTCCTCACCCACTCCACTCACACTCTCTCACCCACCGATCCTTTCCGTTCTCACCCTTCTCATCACGACCTCTCCACCATTGATTCCAAAGAGTCGCTCCTTAAATCATACACCGTAACACCCCCAATCAAACCCTGGCCTTTACGTCTCTACCCTAAACGACTCGTCTCCATGATCAAACGACAACAAAATCTCGATCTTGCACTCCAAATCTTCGACCATGCCGGTAAATATCACCCTGGTTTTTCCCATAATTACGATACCTACCACATCATGATCGAAAAGCTTTCTCGATCTCGAGCTTTCGAACAAATGGAAACCCTAATGTCACAGTTGAAGAGATCCAAAATCAAATGTNAAGGGATTCTGTAAAGCTGGTAAGGCGAGTGATGGGCTTAGAATTTTGGAGGAGATGTAAGAGAAGGAATGTATGCCAAATAAGGCTACATATTCTATTTTGGTTGAAGGGCTTTATTGTTCAGGAAAGGAAGAGGAGGTTATGAAGGTTCTTATCATGGCGATGACGAGCAGAGGGGTTTTTGTTGATTTGGAATCTTGGGTAGTTTTTGTAACAAAGGTTGCTGGTGGTTCAGAGAGCTGGCGAAGCGTTCTTGATAGTGTACTATTGGAATCAGAAACTGCTATTTAGAGATGGTTATGATATGGGTTATGTTATCTGATCACATTTGAACAGCCATAGCAAATGATTGCTCGAGGATGAATTTTTTCTATGCTCAGAGTCAAATCATGTTCACTTGTTTGGATAGAAACTGTTGGGTGCTGATCTGCAGTTCCCTTGACTTGCAAAAGGCCAAAACTATGGAGCTTTTGAATGATCTTTCACATTGTTATCTAATTAGGGATACTAACAAAGACAAGTGCAGATTCCACACACACACACAGCTAAAAATTGCTGACAAACTTGGGTCATGTGGATTTGTTTACGGAAGTGGCGGGGATCAAAAAGTTGAAAGTATTTATTTTTCTGCCGAAGACTTTATGCATTTTAGAGACTTCTAAGACTAATGAAGGAGGGTTCATACTGGGATGGAGCTGCATTATAGGAGTTGGACAACTGCATCACGAAGGCTTGAGATGATAATGAATGTAAGAATAATTAGAGAAGAAAAGGGTTAAGCTAAATAGAAATGTCAAAATGAATTTACTACAGTAAGATAAAGGTAATAAATTTATTTGATGAATTACTCTGTTGGGTTCTTTGTGTAGACTTCAAAACTTATTTACTTTTAGGGGAAAAGATCGAGTAAGATTTATTAAGTTCTTTGTTATTTGTCATATTATTTGTTTGTAAGTAGCATTAACCACTGCCCCAGTTGTTTGTATCAGAGAAGGCCTGCAAATAAAACTTTTTGTGGTAGCCGCAAATAGAGACCAGAATGAGCATGCTTAAGATAATTAACGCAATATGTGTTTATCCATTTCCTAATGAGCATCGGCGCCATCAGTCGGGTCATGCATATAAGTTCTGCAAAATCAGGTTTTACAATTTACAGGCACCTTCAATTACTATCAAGCAATGGACATGTAAGTAGATCATTTTACTTCACTTGATGCAACTTCGAAACATCCCTTCTATCTTTTCTTTTTTCTATTTTTTTTTCTATTTTTTTGTTTCTTGCGGGATCTAAAGTAATTTATTAATGTTGTGAATTTAAGGAATTGGGAACTTCTTAATTGCACCATGGCAAGGATCCAAGATTGCAGTACCAGCAAAGTTCATAGTTGGTGAAAGACAAGGACTTAGGGTTTGAATCTTAGGAGAAGTTTTCAAGAGTCTTGTACCTAACCTTGAAGTCGACGTAGTCATCATTGACGACCACCATTTTATCCAACAACAGAAAACCCAAGAAGTCACACAAATGAAATTCTGTCCTTCCTCCGCAAACATATACATATACATATATATATACATATACATATACATATATATATACATATACATATACATATACATATATATATACATATATATACATATATATATATATATGTATATGTATATATATATA